>UCOM01000329.1:0-90759 GCA_900474385.1 Ormyrus pomaceus
TTTTTTTTTTTTTTTTTTTTTTTTTTTTTGTTGCCCCGCGCGCCTTTCGGCGAGATGTATTTTTCTCCGAGCGGAGAAAGGATTGCGAATGGGGTGGCAGATTTATGACGACTTTTTCGCTTTGAATTATTTTATGCTAAACCGTAGGAGATCGGGGATGCTTATTGCGATATATACGAAATAAAGTGGAGAAGTTAAAAGTTATTAAAAATGTTAAAGAAAATTATCGACTGCTGATTATGATGTTATTCTGTAAATCGTAACTACAACCATCAATTCTTCAATCTCCCTGGTAATAAAAACTTTTTTTTTATTAAATGCCTCCAGTCTAAATTTACATCGCAAATGTCGCTTGGAATGCGAGCCGCTATCACGCACGACTATATAACCGCAAATTACCCAGTAAATAAAGTTCCAAACCGTAGAAAAAGGCCTATCTCTCAAACGTCCATATCAGCTCTTGCGACATTAATAAACCGTTCCCTAAAAATCCGACCAAACGCGCCATCGTCCCTCTCAAAAGGCGTTCAAAAGGCCCAACGACTCTTCATCCTCCCCCTCAAAGAAAACACGGCTCGATCTTCCCCCCGCCAGTTATGCAATTTCTCTGCCCGCTGCCGCAGCGGCAAGTGCCTCCGTCTATACTTTTTCGCGGCGCGGGGACTGAGACAAAAGGCTTTGTGCCGGGCGCGAGAAAAAGCGGCTCTTCAAAAAGAAAAAAAAAAAATATTATCGCGCGTGCGCGCATAAAGGGGCTTTCCCGCGCGCGCGAGGTGCTTCTCTCTCTCCTTTTGTGTCCGTCGAGGCGAAAAAGGCCGGAGGATCGCAAACGCGGCGCGCCTCGATCGACTGCCGATGCCTTGTGCTCTTTGATGTCGGCCGACGCGAGGGGAACTGCAGATTTTGCGCCCCGGAACAAAACGCTCGTAAATAGCTTTCCGCGAGAGATTCCGGGAAGTGCCGATGGTCGCGGGCGTTTCTTAGTTTGCGCGAAATTGCCTGTTTTCAGATAAATCAAGCGGCTGATACTGTTCCAGGAAAGTCTACTGCAGCAGATAGACTGGAAATTGATTGTTTTTGTTACTTTGCTCGAAATTGTTTTTGCTGGATTTTGCTAAAGCATAGTCACAGTGCTTCAATATTATATCAATTTAATGGTAAAACGTTCTTACGTAAGTGTAATTTTCCGCTGCGATGGGATTGGACGGCTTGAAACTACTCGGGTAAGTGAAAATTCAGTGCCATTAACTTAATTTCTGCGGTAAGAAATTTACAGTAATTACAAAGAGTGGGGAAAAAGTAAGTAAGAGAAAAGTAAGAAATTTCTTTGGAACTTAAATAATTAAAGAAAAGGAATCTCTACTATTTCGTGTACAGCATCTACTTTATTTAAATGTCCTAAATTTTGCCAATTTAAAAACAACAAACGCGAATGAAACCCAATTCACATTCCAAATCGACGTGAAAAATAAGCCGCTAAATCTTCTAAACGAGCGCCATAATTTTCAATTACGCAATTCAGCGATCGAAATCATCAAAAGCTCCTTCCCCAACTCCGGCCATCAAAAGCCAATCCCGGCCGAACTAAATTTCCAAGAAATCTGCAGAAATACTTCGAAAATCCTGAACTCCCGGCAGGAAGCGGAGAGAGAGAGAGGTGGAGTTCGCGCCAAGCCGCCGCCGCCGCCGCCGCGAATTTTTCGGGCTCGCAAGCTCGGCGAAAGCTCTCTGCATTTGGCAAGCGCGTCGCGTCGCCGAGGCGTCTTCCCTGCCAATTCTGCCGCTGACGTTAATCGTTAATCACTCCATTGTCTTTCAGCTGCCCCGCGCTTGCTTTGCACTCGGCCGTTGTTATTGGCTCACTTCCGGTTGATCAACCGCTTCATTGAGAAGCTCCGAACAGCTGCTTCTTCCCACGGCGCGGAAAAGCCCTCGGATGCGGAGAGCTTAGTTGCGACGCGGATCTCTTCCGACGGTTCTCGGTACTCGCTTTTCGCGGGAATTTAGTTATTAGATATTTTTAACGGCTGCAAGCTGGATTAAAGAAATATTAGAGATGTGAAATTCCAGCTGAGGTAAATGAAATTTTTGCGAGTAGCTTTTCAGCGGTAGTTCGGATATATAGGATAATTCGCTTTTCTGGCTTCGGAGTAAAGTTTATTTATAAATAGAACGAGGAATATAAACACAAACTGAAATGCTGACACGTAAAAGCATTTGCCAGCAGCACAAAAATTTGATTTAATCCTTTCAAATCCGGCAGCTATTAGGCGATGTTCAAAACTTTACAAGTTCAAATGCTTCGACGATTTGATGTATTGTAATTTATTAAAAAAAAATATTTTTTACAAAATCATGCAAATACCCAGATATCCCCTTTTAGACTAAAATTTACTACGATTAACAGCTTCACCAGCGGTTTCAACGGCGCTTACAAAAACCGGAAATAACACCGTTCCAGGAAAAATTTCGATTGCGACCGTTCCGAGAGATAGTATATACAGCTCTACCATTACACCACTGAAAGCCCCTTCATCAGAGAAAAACCCAATTGCAGCGAAACAGTCGTTTGTTATTAACTTCTCTTTCGGGAAGCCTTAGCGATTCGTTTTGCGAAAGCGCAATCGATACTTTCGAGCGTGTATATACCCCACACCTACAAGCGACTGAATTGAAGCAGGAGGCACTTTTCAAGTGCGCGGAAATATGTTATTTGACCGACAACTGCGCAATGAAATTTCAAGTACGTTTCCACTGCTGAATCACTGCGATTCAGTGTGATTACACACCGTAAGATTTAAGAGCATTGATCGGCGCATAACCAATTGCACGGCGCTCCGACCGCCGTCGGGTCTACTTGCACTTACGTCGATTTCATTCTTTTTTTTTCTAATAATTTCCTTCTAAATCTGACTAGGCACTACCCGATAGTAATTTTTTATGAGGAAAGGACAAAGGTCGTTGCCGAAACTTTATCTTTTACGAATATCACCTCTCTCGTCAATTTTCAAAATACCTTTATACCCGAGGCAACCTCCTTCGTGACAGCCCCACCGAGGCAGTAAAAAGCCAAACTCCAGAATATGCAAATTCCGCTCTAACTTTCCCTTAACGCGATCTTCAACCCCGAAACCTAAATTTGCGCAATATCGTCGGGCGGCGAATCAAGAAGCGTAACTCCAAGGAAGGCCTAATACGCACCGAGCAGAGAGAGAGAGAGAGAGAGAGAGAGAGAGAGCAAACAATGACCCTGGACGACTTGGCCTGCCTGGTAATTTCGCCGGGACACATTCGCATGAGTACGCGCCCCGAGCATGAATTTACGGCTAATGGTTTTGCGGAAGCGGCGCCTGATCATCGGCGACCGGTTAACGTAACTGATCCTCGATAAGCTAAATTGAAAACTGCAGCCGGACCGAAGATTTTGGAGGTGGCGTTGACTTTGGTGGGAGAACGGATGACTGAAAGGGATGTCGGGTGGTTGGTAATAATAGTTAGAAGTCGACGATAAAAACTGAATTCGTTTTAACTCGTTGTTTTAACTCCGTTGTTGCACCAAAGTGGCTAAGAAATCTTGAATTTTTCTAACGGGGATCGAGTATAACAAAAATATGTGCATTAAAGAAATAGCTTATACATGGTAGTAGTAGATTACTACATATATTTTCTATTTAAAATTAAACATCAAAAACTAATTTCAATGCACATCCAATCTATTGAAATTCCGTAAATCCATTTGAAGCACAGTATTATTGCAGCTATACTCGAACTACTTAATTCCGGTAATTCCTATGCACAATTCAATCGCTAATTGACATGTGACATTCCACGTAATTCAAATTAATTCAAATTATTTTCAGAAATATTTCGTGAATCAGATAAGTTGTTTCTACTTTTGTAGGTTTTAAACACTTGTTTAATTAAAAAACCGATTGAATTTTTTATTGAAAGTGGCACATAATTAATGTGTACTTTTCATTTGTCGAAGAAGATATAAAAGTGCAATGACTGTATAAAAGTAAACATTATTGTACAATGTAATGATATAATTAAAAAACAACAATGAAATGAATATGATTAATATTAATTCACTTTATAATACGCAAATGTAGTTAAGAATAAAATTTTAAGGCCAAATCAATATTACGCATATTCAAGTTATGAGCAGTACTTTACAACAATTATATAATCATTTTGTGAACAAAACTTATATGTCCTACTTCAGCTGACAAAAATTATTCACGAGAAACATTAATTTATCATTTCATCCATCTAAAAAAGAAACAAGACCAACTCAGAAGTAGAAAAAGAACCTTATCAGTCAGAGGAGACGGAGTATTTTTAAGCCCAGCAGAAATTATACGTAACCGTAATCAGACGTTGAAGGGTAATTATTGAGCTTTTAGTGCAGCATGCAAAGATCTTCCCGATATGCATCGCAGCCCTAAAGGTACTAATTGGGTTATGTTCCAAGTCCGCTCCGAAGAACGTGACAGAAATTAGAGCGGGAAAATATTACCGACAGACAGAGTGGAAGGCGTGTCTCATTTGTGCCGCTGTCAAATATACGCGATTTCCTCCCCCCCGCAACAAAGTTTTTCCGCGCGGAATTAATTTAATTAAGCGAGTAATTAATGGAACAGCCACATCGCCAGTTTCTGCGAGTGTTCGCGGGAAGTAAAATTTTACGGAAATATTTTAATGATCTCGCTTGCAGCGGGATGTAATATTAGGTTCTTTTTCCTGTGCAACTAGAAAAGTGTAAGAATAAAAATGCCATTCAAAGTACGAGTGAAATTATTAAACGTGCTATATGTGTGGTTATAGATGATTGCGTAAAAAATTGATTTAGTTTCTTGTACATAATGCGAGTGTTACTACGTTTATGTCGAGAGAAATACTTATAGAAAAATGTAAAGTTCGTTTGAATAATTAATTGATAATATTAGCGCGACGGGTCTGGCGAAAAAAATTTTAATTCAAGTTGAATTTATATTAACATTAAAAATTTACGAAAAGTAACAAATGTGTTTTAATAAACACGTCGTGTGCGAAAGCTAACATAATTAAAATTTCTAATTTAATTAATCCATTAACCAAAAGAATAAGTCTACCGCATTTTCCAGCCTTATTAAAATTTCTTTAATTAAAAGTGTTTCGCCCTAAAATTTATGTCAAAAAGTTCTAGCTTATTTGATTCCCCGCGACTTGTTACAAGTTAACATCAACAGCATCCGCGTTCGAACAAAAACCACCGCTCCGTCGTCGTCGCGCCAAGGCTATACCATTTCAGAGCTTGCAGTAAAGTCACACCCCGAAATATCCGGGATCTCAAAGTTCAGTATCAATGGCACGCGGGAGAAAAGAACGCGCGTCGCGTCGCCTTTTCGAAAAATATCAATTTTTCCATTTAACTTGACGGACTCGAAGACGCGTCAGTTTTCTCGGCGAAAATAACGACTGTTTTCTTACACTATAACGGCTACAGAATGTTTGAAATGCCGTTTGTTCCTAAAAATACGTGGAGGAAACGCACGAATTTTAAGTTGGAATCGCGATCGCTTTGAAGTACAGTTGGAAATCGCATTTCATAACATTCCCATTTGTTTCTCACTATTTTAATAATATGGATATTTTTTTATTTTTTATAGTTTAGAAAGCACAATTACTGAGCTACAAAGAAATATTTATTAAGTTATTTGTTTAAAAGTTACAAATATTTATTTCTTATTTCACGACAGCAACGCGAATGAAATGAATATTTATTTTTTTTTAATCATCAAGTAAAACACTACGTTTGCTTTTGTATTTTTCAAGTTATCATTGCTAAATACACGATTTAAAACGCGGCATTGCCAGTCTTTTCATTGTTTCCATAAAACGTAAACGCATAAAAACTGAGTCTTAATGTGAAAACCAAACAATTTTATAAACAACGGAGAACAAAGGTAAAGAACTTTTACTTTCCAACCATACACATCAGTCAACTCTCTAAAAACATAAAAATTTGCAATGACTCTTCAAACAAACGAACATTATTACGCGTCTCAAATAAAAAACAAAAAAACTTTCCTCCACTCCCATACACCGAAAGAGCAAAGTTGCAACCATTCCTCCTCCCGAACTACCTCCGATCCAACCCAACAACAGCATCCTAAAAACCCTCTCGTCCCAGCGATAAATTGTTTACGCGGCGAAAACCACCCGCGAAGAAACAATCCGCTCGGGAGCGTTCACACCTCCACCAGGTTCGTTCAACCCTCGCTGAGTCTGTGCACTGGGGGCAAAAATTGCGATAAAGCGGCCTAGCCGAACCTACCGTGCTCGTCCCGGCGCCTTAGGCCGGCCGGGCAATTCCGGCACCTTGCAGCTCCTTCTTAACCTGCCGACGGACGTCCTTTTCAGTATTCTCGGGCGGACCCCCCACTGTGGCTGGTGTCGTCGGTGCGAGAGGTGTCGGCCGGACGATCGGACACGGAAATAAAAAAACAACAAAAGGCGAGTCCTCGGCACAGCGGGTATTATACGACGATCCGTCGCCTCGGCACTCACAAGTGGATACGGCCGGCTGTAGTCAGACGCGCGCGGGGGTTAGCCGGAAAAAGGCGGATACCGGGCTGGGCTCGCGGAGAGAGAGAGAGATCTCGGCTCGGGGGGAACTCACTCGGGGGGAGAGGCGGAGGCGCGCGCGCACACACACGGCTCGCTTCACTCGGTGGAGGTCGGCGAGAGACTGAAGCGAGGCGGCTCGCTCGGGGCTTGGCTCGGCTCGGCTCTGCCGTCAGGCGCTCCCCAGTGTGCGTCTGGCCGCCGCCGATGCTGCTGCTGCGGGCTGCCGCTGCGCTGTCGGTGCGCCGAGCGACGATCGCGAGAGGCTGATCGATGCGCCTGCGCCGGCCGATTGATTCGCCGATTGATTATCCGCGGCGAGAGCGCGATTTTTTGGCGGTGGCCGATGCTCTCAGCGGGATGGTTTGCGCGTACGAGGAGAGAAATTTTTTTGCAAAAATTGAGGTTTAATCTCCTGTAAAAATTACGGGGATGTAAACACGGAATTTTTTGTTACGGCTTTGGTATTTATATTATGTTGTAATTTTTGTAGAGATTATGGATTATGTTGTAATTTTTGTGGAGAGCAGTACGTATGTATAGTACAGATAGTGTGATAAATTTTACCGTAGTGCAGCAATAAAATTTATGTTAATTATCTACAAAAATTTACAAAGATATTACTTCAATCTAAAAATTTTAATTTCTTGATGATTTAATCAAAATGTTATTGACCGAACAATCAGGATAAATAAATTGTCAGAAAAACCATTAGTTTTCACTAAAAATTTAAATTTTTAAGTAATGATACATTATTTATTTTTCATCTAAAGATTTAGATGAAAAAATGATTTAAGTTGGAATATTATAAAAAACTTTGTATAAAGCCATAATTATATATAACTGCCGTAGGTCCATCAAAGTAATCATCTTCACAAAGATTTGTTTGACTGCGGAGAATACAGAAAGAGCCACCTAACCTCAGTTGTCAAAGCGGTTAGGTGGACTTGACAGGGGATGCGGAATTGACACGAATTTTCTTAGGATAAAATTTTGAACAATTTTCGACGAAAATGTATCATTACGCAAGAAAAATTCGTATTAAATTATAAAAATTAATATTAAATGGTAAAAATGAATGTTATATATCAAAGTTTTTGGATTTATTGTAATCAAATATTATTTCATCGTAAAATTTACTGAACGCAGCGGTAAAATTTTTAGTTACTCGAGCAAGTTCATTTTTTTATAAAGCTACTAACCTTCGTCAGTTATAATATTCAGTAAATTTTTACTCGTATTGACATTACAATCATTTCACTTTACTCAATACTAATTCACTTTTACTTTGATAAAAAATACAGGCAAATCCAAAAAAGTTCGTAGTTTCTAGTTTATAACCGTAATTTTTATTAGAAATTTTTTTCTGTGTATGGAAAGCGACGAGGACTTTATTGCGAAATGAATTCGTAATGCAAATGTGCTTAATAAACGGTGAAGCTTGGGGGAGATTTTATTGATGCAAAGTATGCCGAAGACATTAATTATACGCTATGAATGCGAAATTATAAACAGAAATAAAAATAATAATAAGCGAGAGGGATAATAATTAAGCATTTTTTTATTTCAGTACAAATTAATGAACTAAATAATAAATGCGAAGAAAAAAAACGAGGAAAATTAAGCGATCGCGTAAACATTTAAATAAAGCAATAGCAATTCATAAAAATTGAAAAATTTTCCTCAAACATGCAAACCCCCTCCGAATCCATCGACACATCTAAAAACCGCGAGTACCTCTCCCGAAACGTCCGCAACCCCGTGCGAAATCGCGGAAAACCCCAAAAGCCAGCGATATATCGGACTCGCGCCTAAAAATAGCCCCTCTCGTGAATGAACGAAATCGCGCGTCAGCTGTAGTGTGTGCGAGTCGACCTTGAGCCCCTCGCGCGCCCACGCATTTACGCGCGCGGCTCTCGATCGCGGGCCGCATCGACGCATAAAGCATCAGCGGGCGTGAATGACACGGAACGGAATTGTAAAGGCCCACGCAGAAGCGGCGGCTGCGCGCGCGAAAGAAAAGCTGCGGAATCCGCCGCGCGGCGCGAGCTGCCGCCTGGCGTCGTCGTCGTCGCCGTCGCGCAGTTCTCGGATGCGGAGGGCGTGGCCGGCGCGCGATGCCCCGAGGACATTCTTGGCTCACCCCTCTCCTCTCCGCGCGGGGAGCTTCCCTCCCTCCCTCCCGCCCTCGCGGCGATGCAATAAGTAAGACTACTTCGCGCCGGTCGCGCGGAGCCCGCGAGAGGGTAAACTAATTTCGCTTGTAATCGCGCGCATTGTGCAAGAGGCCGAGTCGTCGCGCGAGCGCGGGAAGTAATTAAAATTTTAAGAGGCCGAGGAGGTTTTGAATTATTTATCGCTTCTTGAGAGGCGCCAATGACCCGACGGGGGGGAGTTTTTCGGCGAGATTCGACGCGCGCTTTTTCAATTGTTCGCGGAAATTTTATTGGATGGGAATTTTATTAAGGGAATAAAAATTGTTAAGGGTAGTATACGGATTTTAATAATTTATGTATCGCATACCAGGTTAATATTTACCTTCATTAAATAAAAGCGCAATTTGTATTCCGAGCAGAGTTGGAAGTTTAAATCTAAAACGAGTAAATTTAAAGAATTCCAACGGATACGATAAAGCGATTCTCTTAAAATATTTTGAAACTCAATTCTAGAAGTTTTCGCCTCTCTCCTTGACATCTCGCTACTCCATTCGATCCACATCTTCGTCCGCTCTCCTTTCCCACCTCGTGCCTTCGACACGCACTATTTTTATTACCCCCCAAAAAAAAGCCTGCGACTTCGGTGTATACTTCATCGAGAGCAATACTCCGTCGAGATACGGTCCATTGTCGGAGAGGCCAAGGAAATAGGAGCAGTTGTATCAGTCGCCGAGTGCACTTATCAGTCGGCATGACTCGCTCCACCTCAGGGGTTAACTCGACTCGAGGGAGATCGAAACGACACGAGCTTCTCCTTCGGCGGCGCGAGACTTGCGAGAGCTTCGCTCATTCGAACAAAGAGAGAGGAGCTTTTTTTTCGAGGCAAGCCGGAGGAAAGATCAAAGCGAGCGCGGAGGTATTCGCGCTTTCAAAAGGCATTCGTAATTGCTTTGCTCGCCTGTGAAATTCGCTTGCGAGCGGGGAAAGAATCGCTCGGGAAGTTATGAATGAGTGTATATATATGCAAATTTGCGGGGGAAGCATATTTGTGAACGAAGCGGAATTACGCTGTGTTTGGATGATCGCTTAAATGGGACAATTATTTTTATTAAAAATGCAGAGTATATTTCTGTCATTTATTTATGGTACTTTTTAAAGTAATATTTAACGCCATTAAATGAAAATTAGCAATTTCACGCCAAAAGTACTTATCTACCTTTTCTTAAAAACGCATATGTTCGAAGGCATCAAATTTGTTACACGCATGTATAACACGCTGAGTGACTGCAGGGAACGAATAACTCGAAAGGGTAATATCATATTGAAGTATGAATCTCCTTGCCACTGCTAAGCCAACTGTAAAAATGGCAGTTTCATTTCTGATCGTACAACAGTTTATTCGACCTGCAGTAACGTTAAAGTGGAAAAAAAATGTTTTTCTTCTGTGAAGTAATAATGTTAATCCAATTTTAAAAACCTAATATAAATTCGAATTATAAATTGGTCGTAAAAATATCTTCAATACTGGTTTATTGCACGTGAATATTTATAATTTCAATTTCAATAGCATTTTAAAACACGATACATAAATTATTATTTTATTTCTTTCGTGCGTTTTGCGTCAATGTTACATCAAGCGCCTAAATTACGGTACAGAGTTTCTGCTCCAAATCTGCAAATACAATTCTCAAAAAACACTTATAATAAAAATCCTCGCTAATAAAACTCCTAAAATCCACTCAAAAAAAAAAAAAACAAAAAAAAACAAAGGCTTATCAGCCATCGCCATCCGTCTCTAATTAATTTATTAAACAAACTTTCCCAAACTACCCGCCGCGCTCTCGGAGCAAAATCCATCCCCGACGCGTTATACCTCGAAAAGTTCGGTAGCACATCAGCGGACGGCAATTTTTCACGATCCTCCCGGCTCACGAGTAAGAAGGCACTTCCAAACATCCGAACGAATAAACATCCGCCCACACACAGCCGGGAGTCGTAAAAACTCTCCGCGGAAAGTTCGGGCCAATCGATGCCCCGTCGCCGCGTCGCGCTTCATTTTACCATTAAAGCCACGGACGGAGGCAGATAAAAGGCGAGGGGCAGAGAGAGAGAGAGAGAGAGAGAGAGCCGAGAGAGAGCGAGCGAACCGCTGGCCGAAAGTTATGTAATGATATAAATGTAGCGCCGCTGAATTCCTACAGCGAGGGAGAAATAGACCGGCGACGCGGAGCCCAGTAAATACGGGCCAACACTGGCCAGACCGGCACGCCGCGCGGAAAGCTCCGCAAGAATTTCGCTCTCAGCCGGGAATATGATTCTGGAGTCGACACCGTTACGGCACCGGGAGAGAGAGAGAGAGAATTTTCGAGGCTTGTTTACCGCTAAGGGAGCGGACGACGGGGCGAATGTCAGATTTAATTGCTGGGGACAGAATTTTGAATACATACTTTAATTGCGGGTTTATGCCACGCTGATGTAACCGCGGAATGTAAGTTTTTAAATAGAAAATGGAGACGGTTCGTTAAGGCGCTAGTTTATTTAAGCGGTCAGTTTTGACTTATCGGTAATCTTAACTCGATATTTGCATTTACAAATAAAGAAATCTACAACGACAAAGTTCATTTATAAAAACCGTCTAATTAAGTATCAGTACGAAGTAGTTTCTTAGTCGATTGATTGACGATACGTCTACAATAATAACGCAAAACACGCGCAGAAACTTGCAATAGCCGCGAATAGAATATCTGAAATTACATCGACTTCAAAAAATATCAGGCGGTCATATCGCATAAAACTATTCCCGTCTTTAATATTCCAAGCGCAAAGCATTCTTCAATCCCTCGATAGGCCATAAATCTAAGAGCTAAATCTCGCGCCACCTAAATCTTCGCACTATCGAATCCCCCTGTAGTCCGCGGTCATGTAACTATTGACACTCGCGGGATTCCAATCAGGCCATTTATTAGGTGTTAGGTCGATGTCAATTATTTTCCGGATCATTATTTATTTTTCTGCAGAGCCGCGGTACGGGTTATTATTGCGGAGGCAGACGTTTCTGGTTCGCTGGTTTTATCTTCGAAACGGCACTGGCGAGAGTAAATTGGTCTCGTATCATTAAAGCGTTGCTTTTTTCGCCGAGTGAGTTCTCTGAAAACGTCGCACCCAAAAATGAATGATAAAAATTAAACCAATTATCACAGCACAAAAGTGTGCGTCATCTCGGCATCCAACGTACTGTATTTCAATAAAAACATCGCGAACCTAAGCTCGCGCATCTCTAACCGGTATACAACCATCCCTCATTTCCAATCCCCACGAAACCAACCAGGCCGACTCTCGACCGAAGCCTCGACATTCCCAAACGCCGAAGCTTCAAAACAATACAGCAGCCACGCCTCGAAGCTTCACCCCGCGGGCGCCTTTCGCCGTTAATCAGCGTCGAAAGCAGCGCCGCGGCAGATGGGTCACTGTCGGGCCGATATTGCGCCACGGCGGCGCGACCCGCATATAATTCCCGCGCTCTCTTTCTCCGAAAACGTGGACCTGACCCAATTGGATCGGCGGCGAGAGAGAGAGAGGGAGAGAGCAGCCTAATAAGCACTAAGCCGACGCGCCGACGGTTCACGTCGGGCAAGGTTAAGCGGCGACCCTCGGCGTCCGCACCTTTTTATAAATAGCCTTCGAGCGCCGGCTGCGCGTTCGGTTCGTAAGGCGCGAAGATTTTCCGCGGACTGTAATCGCTCGGGAGGAGAGAGAGAGAGAGAGCTTTTTTCGCCGCGTGGATTGTAAGATCGAGGATTCGGGCGGTTTGCAGTTTGGGAGTTGAGATGTACGACGTTGCTCGGGGAGGCGAATATTTTTGTTGGAAATACATTTTGGAATGGCAAATCGAATTGTTTCGTAATTCTTACTTGCTTCGAGTGTATCTCTTGCCTTGGAAACCGATTTTAAAAATAAAAATTGGACGCGGACTGTATTTACATCCAACCTAGTTTTTGATTAAGAATTTTATGCGTCGAAATAAAGTTAAATACTTTCAATTTAATTGTGTAAATAAAACTTGTTTGAAAATTAATAGAATTCGTTCTTATTTTAAATCGAATTCTAAGTGATGACAGAGCCTGAAAGAATTTCTAGTATCCGGTTTAGAGACTGTTTATATCCAGAGATTTCAATGACAGTTATAGTATTTATTTTTACAAAGACCGTGAAATAAGATATTGATTATATTTTCGAAACTTTAAATCCGGAAACAGACGGATTATAAAAAAAACCTACGTTTTTTTCGAAATTAAATGCAATTTTTTCTTTTCTTTTCTACTTCCGTTTAACTATAAGATTTCCATTAATCAATTAACTATAATTCCAACTGTACACTCCACCTTAGAGGTTCATAAAGTACAATTTTACATAAACAATTGTACATTTGCTTAGTTTCAAATTACGTCCTTAAAAAATTAATAAAACTAAATTACAAGTAATAAATAAAAATAAAATAAAAATTGAAATAAGTAGATCAAGACAAGAGTTAATCAGTCATGTCATCGAGTACAAATTCCAAAATTCACGATAACGAATAGTTTTCGGAATTATCGTTTTAAATTTATAAATTTACACCCCGAAACGCGCGAGAACAGATCTCAAATACAATCGATTTCAACCCACCCACTAACGCACCCTCAAATAACCTTTCACCCACTTCTCGCCCCTCCGATCAGCGCATAAATTCGGCGATCGGCCCCCGCATCCGCGAGGATCCACATAATTTCGCGATCGCTGACTCCGCCCGGAATTCGGTCGCGATAAACAAGCGCCCGGCTCCGCGAAAGAGACGTCTTTCGCCGATCGTTAATCCGCGCTTCGAGAAAGCGCGATCGTGGCTCCCGGCCAGCGAGGACCCCGGCCGTGTATGCGCGTGTACCCAACTTTGCCGGCGTACTTTGCTCGTGCACCGGCAAAAAAATGCCTTTTCATCTGGTTGTACGGGGAAAAAGCAGCTCGAGCGCGGAGCTGGCTGGGGGATGTGAAATTTTTAGTCGGGAGGTTGGGAGTGGGTCGGAAGTGTATATGTTCGGGATGAAATGGTATATACTTTGGGCCAGAGGACTGTAAGGAGTTGATAATATTGGAAGATTTGTTGAGAATTTTTGGTTAGATTTTCTCTAAGATTAGAGTTAGAATTTTAGATTTAGGTTAGTGAAATAATATAAGAGATTAAATTACTAGTATAGTGTCATTGGTCATCTTTATTTAAAATATTGTAACAATTTTTTTTTATCATTTCTTAAACAACAATTTGTATACGCATCTTGCGTTTTCTTCTTCGATTTCTTTTTTTTTTTTTTTCTTTAATTTCTTTTTTGTCTTTTTCAACATCTTGTTTTTTCTTCAATGTCTTTTTTTCTACTTCGATATCTTTTTTTTTCTTTAATTTCTTTTTTTCTTTTCAGTATCTTTTTTTTCTTCAATTTCTTTTTTTCTTCTTCGATGTCTTTTTAATTTTTCAATTTCTTTTTTTCTTCGACGTTTTTCTTTTTTTTTCTTCTTCGATTTTTTTTTCCTTCATCGTTTTATTTTCTGGTTTTCTCACTTGTCTTTGAGGTTGTGCCAACGTCGCAAGGAAATAAGAAATTCTCATTTCCTCTGCAGTTACCTTTTCGACAACTATAGGATCTAGAATGTCGAAAGCATGATCATCCATATGGGTTCCCATTTGAGCACCAGCATAAAAGCACGTCTCCCACATAATGAAGCAGCTGCACTCGAGACAATGGAACAACATATAGTCGATATCTCCATGGCAAAAGCTGGATCGGAACTCGGCGTAGGGAGCCGTCATCTTTGTTCTACAGTGTTCTTCTAGATAAGGATTGGGCAGTCTCAAAGTCGCCAGATAGACCACGGTCGTACTGCAGTTCCCGAACTAAGAGTCTCGAGGAGAAGATCGTCGGCCTGTTTACGAGGACGAGACTTGGAGGATGGTCAGCAGGATAAGGACTCAATTTTCGACACACGATCTGGTCTCGACTGCTTCGAGTTTAACAAAAGCTCTTAGGACTGTTTCACAAATGAAGGAATAGTCATCGGTATGTGTCACTATTCTTTTGTTTCAAAGTTTATAAGTATATATGCAACAAATGTAATGACATAAATAATAATACATTTGACGCGTTGTAATAGATAGAACTCGAATCTGGAGGCAGCTGGCTTTAAATTAGCTCTAGTTATTTAAAAGTAAAATTATAAACCTTATTTAAATAAATAATCCTACTTGCATTCTTAATTTCACTATTCCAACAGTATATATAAACTTTATCAATGGGCCATATTTTCTTGTTCCACGTTGATAATTTTATTGGACTCCGCTGAATATGAGTTTATGATGTTTCGCTGAGAATGCAATATGCACAGAGTACAAATTTCATGTAGTGTAGGACCAGCAGTTTCGATTTTTGTTTGACTTATCAAAATGCATTATTATAAATTACTAGAAAATTAATGTATTTATAAATTTTTTGTGCAACCAACCGAAATTTAACAAATGCAACTTATTATATATGTATATGATGTTTTTTCATCACAAAGAGTATATATAATAAACTTCGCAGGCACAATAAAAATCTATATATGTTATATGCGTATCGAGCTGCTGAAGATAATAATTTTTTTTATTTTAAAATGATCTAAATTTTGATCGAGTCAACGTATAAGTCTAATTTGAGTTTAAAGGGTAAAATGAGTCCTTACACATTAGACTCGAAAGAAAAACAAAGGAAACTTCGGTGCGATCTCTATTAATAACTGCATTCACCGTTCACGTTTTTGTACAAAATATTTTTCCCATTGCGTCAAATACCCTTCTTCTACTGACACTTTCCCTCAAATTACTAGACAACTGCAAAATCCGATAAGAATTCTTTTCCAAAATGCCAACACCCGCCAGCCAGTAATCCAAATTTCCAGCCGGCACCGCGCGGCGAAACGAATTTTCCCCACTCGTCCGCAAAACCCCGCCAAGCCGATTTCGACACTCGGCGAAAAAAAAAAAATTCCCTCCGCCGAAAGTCAGTTAATCATCATCAGCGTATTTCCGGCCCGGTGCCGCGCCAATCGGCGACGCTGACGCACGACACCCACCGATACGTTCCTCTCTCGCTCGCGGATTCCCCGGCCCGAGCATCATCGCGTACGCAGGCACTTTTTCGAATATAATACGGCCGCGCGGGGCTAATTCCGAGAGAGAGCGAGCTCTCCGAGCGACGGACGTAAAAGGCCCGGTCCTCTGATCGATTTTGCGCCGCAGCCTTTCGCTTATCCCGATAATTATAGAAGTAAATATATAGCGGCGCTCGCGCGGCCGTCTTGTTTTCGGAGTTTCGTGATGTTGCGAGGGATTGGCTTTGTTTACCTTTGGCTTTGAGAAGGGTTTTATGCACCGAAGACGCAAGGCAATTTTATTTAAATGTATATGCATTGTTTACGTTTTCTTTAAATGTATAAGAATTAATAGTCAAGATTGAAACGAAAATAAGTAAATCGTAGAATCATTATACTCCAACCATTAAATCATGTAATTTATTATTAAATTATTTAATAGACTATACGTTTTTAGAAAGTTGGAGGTATATAATTTTCTACTTTTGTAAGACTTTACTGCTTCGCGACAAGAAACTATTTCACATGTTAAGTAGTGCCAAAACTGCTTTTCAACAGATTTAGTCAAATAACTCGGTTTGGCTTAAAATGTTCCTCATCCAATATTTAATTTTTAAAACGTATATACCCAATACTTGATTAATTTCTTTCATTTTATTTTTACTGTATAAACTATATTGCAACAATATTACTTTAAAATGACAAAATGCTTTGGCAATTAACGTAACTATTAAAGTATCGATTTTCTCACAAATATTATGAAAATAATAAAATGTAATGTTATTCATAATTATTTATTGGAATCATGATAGCAGTACTGATTATAAGACTCGACAAAGCTATTTCCAAAAAATCTTTTGTATTTAAACAATGCCTTGTTCAGAAAATTCATTAAAAGCCCTAAGAAAACTCTTTAATTTAATTCAAAACAATATCACACTATAAATTCGAAGTATTGAGAAATGGGTGTCTACCATAATAGAGCTCCATCAAATATCTATCCTCAAGTTTCTGGCGCGGCTAGTCGACGTAACCAACGGGAATACACCGTTTTTATATATATAATTCAAGTGCGTAGTGGTTTAATCGACCGCATGCGGCGACGAAGGGAGCTGATAAAGCGCTTTTCTCATCGAGCGAGTTTGCGGTCAGCCCGATGAAATTGTTTACGAGGGCTTTTCTGGAAACGGAAGCATCGAACCCTTCGATCATGTTTAATTAATGAAAAAGGCGTTCATCGTGCCCTTTTAAAAATCATGTAATAATAATTGATTAATTGAATTTGATGGATGTGGAAAGATAATACCTTAAATAAGTATAGAATTAGAAGTAGTTGAGAGATTTAATAATAATATTATTATCAACTTATTATTGTTTAGCTTTGGAAAAATAAATATTCAATGAAAATATTTCTAAAGTTCTAAGCTTGAAAACGAGACCGTCGAAGTTTGCAAATAGACGCACTAAAACGGAATAGATCATTATAAGTAAAAAAAATCCACAAGTAAAATTTCTTTGCTATTGAAAAGAAACTGTACATTATAATAATCTCAAATTGAAATTAATTAAGTTTAAAGATAATTAGAGAATATTTATATTGATTTAAACTATTATTTACATTAGATAATTTAAAAAGTATGAATTTATGCAAAATATATTTTATGTATAAATTTTAAGATATCATGCTTTCTTGTTATTCCTATTTCCTTGTTATTCCTATTAGCATCAAAATTTGTTAATGATGAAAGTAATAAAAAAATTAGTTAATATTAATTTTTTTCTTTATTTTACAAAAAATGATTATATAAATAATTGTATTTTATTCGAATTGCTTATTTATAAATTATTTTCATTGGACTCCTTTTTACAAACACTATTAATGATACAGCAATGTGCTTTGTATTTATACAATTGTTCTTAAAAATTAGTTTAACAATTAGAATATTTGTGAATCTTTCTATCATTACATATACATAATTACTATTATTGAGCGTGTATGTTTCGTAACTTCAATAAAAATTTATAAAACAAACAATGTATGAGTACATAATTAGCACTGTATGAATATCATAAGGTTGAAATGAGTTTTAAAAATAGCTGTATAAATATTTAACTGTACAATTCATAAAAATGTATACAATTATAAAAATGCTTGTCATAGTGTGCATAATTGTAAATTGAGCAAAATAAACTTTAACTCGTGCATTCTGGAGGAGGCGCTTCTATTCGCTGGCATACCTGAAGCAATAAATTTTTTAAAATTAAAATTTGATTATCAAACTCATTATCAAGAGTAATAGTTGGAATAAAAGAAACTTTAGGATTCAGTTCATTTGTAATTGTTCCATATTTCATTAATAATCTCCTGCCTTCAATAGTCTGTGAACAATTCAATACATCTTTATACTCTTCCATGTCACTGGCACAACTTTTCAAAATAGATAATGGATGTATATTGTTTTTAATCATGCAAGCAATTACTTTTAATTGCTTCCTAGAGTCCCTTATTTTATTAATTGAACAAGCATGAATTATGTTCGCTTCACATTCAACTTCTCCATGTTGACACTTGAACATATAATCATCATTAGTAGCAATTGTTTCTGCTTTGCCATATGGAATCAATTGCAATTCAATATAATCTTCAATGCTGTCAAAAGTTGGTACTAGCTGCTTTGTAATAAAGTTTCTTGAATCTGAACACAATGCTTCATAATATACAGTTACTAGTACTTGCTGATTCTTTTCCTTTTCTTCCTCTTCTTCATCAATCAATACTTCTAATGTTTTTGGAGATGATGACCTTAATTTAAAAATTTGCCAGAGTAATACTACTGCAAATATAGCAAGCAGTATTTTAATTCTTATATTATTCATTTTCATTTTCATAAAAAAGTTTTAAATTATCTCTTTCAGTTAAAAAAACAAGTCTGCAAAGCAATGAAAAGTGTAAAAACATATACTCAATGATCAAATAATAATAAATTATTGTTTTACTTATCTTACCTTGAGTAATATTGATAAAACTAAAATATTTTGTTCTTGAGTTATTTACGGAATTTGCTTGTCTAACTAAATTCATACTAGCAAAATTACATAAGCAGTTAATTAGATTTTCAAAAAAGGCTGTAAAAATGCAATAAATCACCATTTAAAGGCGGTCTAACCTATACAATCAGTCTATGTGTATGTCGCAGTCACAGCCCACATACAGTATACGCAATAGCAGCAGCTTTTTTACCGGTATGCACGATACACCGTTCCGCATATGCGCGAGCGCATGCAGTCTTGCTGCTGATGATAAGAGTAGGAAAAAACGCCATTTTTTGCATTTTACATGTTGCCTGTACTTCGCCGACGAATTTTTCATGTTGTCTGCACTTTGCAGACGAATTTTTTGAACATTTCAATAACAATATTAGTAAGTAATAATTATTTGTGCATTGTGAAATAATTTTCTATCCACTTTCTAGTTTTTTAAGCGAAATAAGTGCAAAATAAGTTTAAAATAGTACATTTTGATACTAGCGCGAAAAAGGTGATTCGCGTCCGAGTGACAGTGCTTATAGAACAAATAAAGTTTAATCAAAGAAATTTTTGAAAATCTGACATGAATAATTTTGAAAGGAAAGAAATAAAATGGAGTCACGGGGAATATGAGTTACAAATGGTTATTATTTCTTCACTTTATGTTACAAAATCATCATAATTACGAGTAACGTTGTTCTACAACTGCATTCGATTATTAATGCAAAATCTATTAATCATCATTATCATCGAATGAGAACTTTCGGGCATTTTCATACTACGTTAGTTTATAATCGATGCTTCTTTAGAACAACCAGTAGACAAACAAACAAACTTTCAAACGACAAAATACATATGATGTAAATATCTTTCCACTTTTCTCCATTTTTCTCAAGAACGACATCAAAAAAATGTCTCGTTCCATTCTGTGGGCCTGCAAAAATTTATATTCGTACTCTACGTGACTGTAGTGCATATACACTATTTACAATTACAATTATTCGATCGCTTATAAAAGAAAAAAGAAATCACATACTTCATGTAAAACTCTAAAATCTGAAGTTACATTAAAAATCAGTTAATACCTTCATTAGCAAGCAGAAATGTGAGCATTAGAATTTATAGAAATTTGAATAAAAAAAATTCACAAAAAATGTTTAATCTCTGTTGATGTTTGATTTTTAAAGATTCTAAACGCTCAAATTCCAATGCCTATATATGGAATTATAATAAGAATGCAGCGCGCGATTTTGGTTTACTATAACCAATCGTGTGATGTTTGCAAACGCGTTTTTAATAGTAAAACGTAATAATAAATGTATTTTTTTCATTCATCCACCATAAAATTATTGAATACTCTATTAAGACTATAATGCACATAATCGGATTTTCCTTTAAGAAAAATATTATATATAATTAAATAAATCTAGCTAAGATCATAATTTACCTTCATTCATTAAGTTTTGTTTAATTTGAACTACATGTATAGGAAAAACATTTAATTACAATAATAAACTTAATTACAGATAATTTCTTTCCTAAGGAAAATATTCATCATCCAGTTATGTGCAACCTAAAAACTACTTTACTTCGTAAATACGCTTAGTTTTCCATTACATCGCTAAATATTCTACATATCTAAACCAAACACCACCGCAAGAACGTGAAATCTTCAAATTTGCAAATATTTGTGGCATTTAAAAGAAGTCAGTGAGAGTAAAGTCCTCATTACTTTTTAAAATTTGCAAAAATTAGTATAAGTGTCGAGTGCATGACACGAAGGAACTTTGTTATGGACGATGCAATTCTTTCAATTAGTAGTTCAAAAATGAAAAAAAAGTTTATTTTAAATAAGTCGACGATATTTTTTATAATTCTATTATGCGTTACTCAATAATACCAAATAGTTTTAAAAAATTGTTGAAAACAATATTTATATTATAAATTTAAAATTTGAATAAAATATCGATTTGAAAATCTATGAATTTCAAACTTGTATGTAAAAAAATTAATAAATTTTAATCATCAATAAATCTTTAAATTTCACATACTTTAAGTTAAAAATAGTAATACTTTCAAACAGTCAATGATTTTTGTGAGAAATCACTTGACTTTTTTGGGTCATTTTCTTTAATAGTTCTTTATGAATAATTATTAGCTGTCTGTGATTAACATAATTGATATATTAGTAAGACTCTAATAACAGCGTTTTGTAAAAGTTTAAAAAATACGAAGACGCCAGTTTCATAAGTACTAAATCAGTTTGTGTTCTTTTAATTGCTTTTTTTTTGGCGAACATACAACAGGATTTAATGTTGCTCGTACGGTGGTGCAGGAGGAAGGAAAGGGACGGTGCTTCGAGGCTCGGTTTGGTTAATGGACACAAAGCGAATCTCCGCTCGGCACGTAATACATTACATGTATATCATTGGAAAAACCCTTAAATATTCTATATTTTACAGAAATAACGATAATTTTTTTATTCTGCAAATACGGGGTATCTAAGTTATTATATATTTTGAACTATTATGAAATTTGCCTACTTGTTTTCTGTACTTCTCGTTTACTTTTGAGCGGAGATATCACTATATCATACAATTATCATTCAGTATATAAACATACCCAACAGCGAAATATTGGCATCGATGAAAAATAATTCTCGTTAGAACGGCCGATAAAATTCTTTGTTCTTTTTCTCTGTTTCTCTTTGCGTATGCGCTTACACTCGTTTAGTCAATGAGTATATTGGTAATAATAATAATAATAATAATAATAATAATAATAATAATAATAATTGTTACGAGTTAATATAATTTAGTAATAGCTGATAATCACTAATATAACTTTTCAATAAACTCGTTTAAACACTTATTCACACTAGTCGATAAGAACTGATCTATATTAGCTTTTTCTAGCAAACGAAATAATTGATCTGGTACTTTTTTTTATTCCTAAAAAAGTAAATGTACATATAAATAAAATGATTTAGATATAATTGTATGTAGATCATGCAGTCAAACACAATCGGCCATTAGTATTTTTCCTTTATATAACTATTTATAATTACAATTAAATATAATAATTCATTTACAATTTATGTATAAACGTTTTTCACGAATTTCAAATTGATTTATTATTTTCGTTTGCTTTTCTTTAGCTGCCCTCGACATGTCAGTTAAGCGAAAATATAACTATCAATTCGATATTTAAACAAATTAAACTTTAAAATTATTTTAACGTAAGTGTTACGTTAATTATAACAAGTGATGTTTCAGTAAAAATTAACCCTTAAGTTAACTGCTTAATTAAAAATTATAAGTAAAAATTGATTGCTTTGTAAATATTAATAAACTAATAAATAATACAATCAGTAAAAAATGTTATCTTTAAAAACATGTAAATGTGATGTATGGAAACAAAACGTTAGAGAATTTATAAATAAATATAAAATATTTTATGTCAAATTATTAAAAAAAATCGCGCTACATAAACATTAAAAATCAATTAAAAATCAATTTAAAAATCAGTTTAAAAATTAAAAACGTTAAATAGTAAAATAAATTATTGTTGAATCACATTGTCGTTTCGCTCTAATTTGCTTTTAAGCACGCGTCATTAATTAAAATTTCATTGAAGATATCCATTAGACATCTAAAATTAATTGCACAAGTAAATTCGGAAAATCGTTTTCGTCTTTAACACTTTTGAAGATCAATAGTTCTCTCATACGCATAAAAAATCTTACAAGACGCAAGTTCAGCGCAATTCAACATTCTAAAAATTTATCCACGCAAATGCGTGATTTTCTATTTCGCGTCGCGTTTGTGGACTTTCGTATCAGCTATGATACGTCGTAACAAGAGGCAGAAACTATCGACAATTCGATGTCTTGACATGGAGCAAGTTTCATAAAATCGTTGCAAGGATCGCAATGCGAACTCGTATCTTCAATCTACCTTATATGTATGCATAATGCTTATAATCGATGACATCTTTTGAAAAAAAATCTTCGCATTTCTTTACGAACTTTTTATTTAAAAATTATGTTAAAATGAGTGCTTTATGGTAATTTTTCTTGAAAAAATTTACGAAGTTTTTTTTTGATTGATAGATTTGAAGAAACTTAATCAAAGAGATATAAAAAATGTTATGTGCTGTCACTTTTTAATAAAATAAAATTTCTTTCGATAAATTTAAAGGTAAAATTATTTACCATGTATGTAATTCATTGATTATAAAAATAATATTCATTTTTTAAATCTCTTTGAAAGACTAAATTAAATATTACCGACCAAGTACTTTTCTTTTACTATTTGAGTTATAACTGTTACGTTTTACTACTATTTATCGATGTTTAGCAATTTCTAAATCATTATTCCAGTCTTTAAATTTATTATTATCGAGTGTACCTATTAACTCCTATAATCTTGTCATACTGCTTTATTAATAAAAAACGGTTTTTTGATCTTGTAGTTTGTATCTTTTACCTTTGCGATAAACAGTATGCCAATCGTTCGTTTAAAATAGTTTCAATCATTAAAATCGTACATACACAATTCCAAAGTCTCAGTCACAAATTCATCTCAGTCGGTAAAAAAAAAGTCCTTGACGTTCGGCTCAATACCTCTTGGCCGATCTGTCGAGTTCGCTACCGCGATCCCTGGGCGAGTCTCAGAATATTTTACTCCACATCTTGACCATCTTCTAGAAGAATTCCCTGCCCTGATGCGGACGGTTCGTCATCTGGGGCCTTCCACGACCCCGACCTCCATTTCCTCCACCTCCGCCGCCGGTCGCACTTGTCGGGTGCCTTCTCGAGTTGCGCAACTCCCGGTCGACCTCCAGTTCTTCGAGCTTCATCGTCAATCCAAGCTTCTGTTGGACCGCGAGACGCAGCAGCTGATTCAGGGTTTTACGATCCTCCTCGGCGACTGCAAGTTGACGCTTCAGCTCGTCTTCGCGCGTTGCATTCTCCTCGCAGCGCGCGGCGAACATCGCGCGTAAACCTGCGTATGGGCGAGTATTTGTTAGAGGGGAAATTTAACACGAGAGAAGAAAGATTAGGTAAGATTGGTGAAACAGGTTTGCGTGTGCCTGTGCTTTATACTGAATACGCAATCAAGTGGAAGCAATAGAATCTTTGACTTGTATGTATAATTTTACCACATTGCAGTGTTCAAAGTATTTTCGAAAATTTCTGAATAAGACTGAAACTTGGAAAACTGCTAGGTGGTAAAAGCATGTACATCCCCTTAAGTGTAGATTGTTAATTATTACAAGTTCCTAATTTAAATAAATACCATAACCCTTGAAACAATTTTTCAGAAGGAAGTGCATTTGTGTAGTATAGTATTTGAATTAATTCACTTATACTTTTTTTACATTAACTCTTATGTGTATCTTTAATACTTATGTAATGTCCAACTTAAATTTGTATTAGTGATTTGATTTAAGTAACTTAATTAAACCATTCTATACCAGTTAGTTTATACAAAATAATTCACAAATGGTTTTAAAAAACCTTTGTTTTAATATTTTACCTTTGTTTTTTAATAAACATTGAGTTAAAAGAAGTAGGTCACGTTAAAAACTTTGTTCTTAAACATAAAAACATAAAAGATAATACTTGCAATTTTTGCGAATAAACGATATAATAACCCTTGTACGAAAAATATAATTTACAGCTTCTTAATGTAATTAAAACTAAATAACAACGTTAAATTAAATGGCCACGTAAGAGCTTCGATGGCATACGACTAGAGCCAAACTTAAATCTATAGTAAAACAACTGAATATTATGGCAATTATGTAAGTTATTGCTACGTTCAGAAACATAAATTAGTCAAAAAAGCATTAGTATAAGCGTGTTAATGGAAAAAAGACAGGGAAAAACAAACAGATTATTAAACGTTTCTAAAAAAATCAGCGTGTAAGCTATAAATTAAAACGTACAACTTAATTAAAAATACTGTGCATTTGTAACATCAAACGGAAACTGAACTGTTTATACTTTAAAGCTTGCAAATATATGTGTGCTGATACAAGCTTTTGTTATAATAATTTGTTGCTTATCGATAAACATAATCAAACTTTAACATCACTTACTTGAAAACGTGGCGGCATTTTCTTTCAATGTTCTCAACTCGTTTCTCAGCTTGAGCATCGTCTCGTTAACAATAGTTTTCTCGTTCTCATATTTGCTCTTGAGATTGCTTAGTGCCACTTCCGCAGTATTCTTGTTTGACTTCAGAACCGTTCTCAAAGTCGCTATTTGCTCTCGTTTAGCAGAAAGAAGAGCCTTCAGTCGAATTACTTGTTCTTGAAGTTCTGCTACTTCTAATTTATTTTCACTGACAGAGGCTGCAAATCATAAAAACTCATTAATATTCAAAAATACTCAAAGAAATAATAATCTCACTTGTAGAAAAATTGAGGAAATATCAATTTTTCGTTAAAAATAAGAGTAGGTAGAAAGAAAAAGAAAGTTAAAGAGTAGAATAGTAATCATCTTGAATAACAATTGAAAAATTACTAATTACCTTCACATACAGCGCACATTCCAGTTTTGATACCCTTAAGTTTGGAAAGTTCAATCGTATGTTCAATAGCACTTCTTAAGTGTTTGATTTGATCGACGACTGTTTCGATGTTCTTTGTGATCTCCTTAGCTTTACTGAGACTTTCAAGGTCCTTGATTTTGATATCAGTCTTAAAGAGTGTTCTGCACCATTCGATTTTATTAATATCCTCTTCATTTTCAGGAACAATTTTCTCGTGGTCGAGAATAACCTAAATTTACAAAAATTTTGCAATAAATGAATACTAATTACTAGCTTTGATAAAATTTCGAAATATTTATATTTTTCTTACCCTGGATGGTGTTTCGCCATTCACAGTGCATACATGATGATAAAGTTGAGCAAGCTCATCAGACATATTTTGGAGATCATTTTGAGCAGTATCTAACGAACTTCCAGCTTCTGCAGCGAGTTTTGACAAAATACTGACGTCAGACTCGAGAAGCATACTTCTCTGTTCAGTATCCAATAACTGAAAAAAAATTATAAAAATGAGTTAATTATCAAAATAATAACTATAAAGCCTTGGTATATATAAATTAAATAACCCTCTCACGACTAAAAAAGCTTATATGTTTATTTCAACAAAATTATGAATTGCATTTAAAACGCAAATATATATTACGAAAATCTAAATATTAATAAGGCCTTCCTTTCGGTTATGCCTAAAAATCTAAAATAGTGAGAGGGTTAACTATGCATGATATCTTATCATGTAGCACAGATAATGACAGTCAATATGTCAAGATTTAGATGTCAATTTAAGGCACTGCACTGGAAATTTCATTTATAATTATTCGTCATAGACGTAAGGATCTTTCAATGCAAGTTCTTTATTTCGTGCATTCAGGCTCTACCTAAATTATTATCATGCCACGTTAGCAGAAGATGAGACAAGTATAAAAGTTTGATAGATTAAGGAAAATATTTGCAGTAAATTTGTAGAAAGAAAATTAGCTTTTTTATTTTTGAGGCCCTGAAATTATTAAAATAGTAAAGTACCTTTAATCACATTATCAAAATGTTGAATTTTTATAAGGATTTACTGCAAATATTTTAGAAATATTTAAGCACATTCTTTTTTGACGGAAAAATGCAGTTCCTTTATTATTTGCTAGCAAGGTTGCAATGATGCTTTGCTTTTAGAAAGAATCATCTCATCATCTGCAGTGCCATGTCTAGATTTTGTCAGTTAAAGCTATATAAAGAGTATTCCAATAGCATTATTCAGAAAGATTAACTTTCTTAAATAACAACATATTAGTAAATAAATTAATGAAATATCTTGTCTTTTCACTTCATTTTTAACAAAAAATATTAAAACAGATATTCTTTGCAATTAATATTTGAAATACTACTTTCTAATATTTGAAATACTCTGTATACAATGTTCGGTTAGGACAATGACAAGCTATGGACGAATTCATTAGAGGAGGCAAAACCATATTAACAAATCAGTAAATACGTCAAGAGGATCACTCTCCCCGACCTTTTCTTGAAGAGTCTTCTCTGATACAGGTATCTGAAAATGTCACAATATCTATTCAAATTTTTGTCTATACGTTTTTTGTGCCAAAAATTTTGTCTTGCATTAACGATTCTTTTAAATTATAAAAATAATATATAAATAAAACAGCCCTGATAGCGCAGAAATCTAAGAAAAATTTTATTTTAATTTTTGATAATGATAATACTCCTCAGTATGATGAATTTATTTGTAACAAAAATGATCAAAGTAATTTGGCCTGTGAGTTTTACCTTATTTCGTAGGTTTGTCAATTCAGTTCTTAAGTGTTGAGTAGAGTCTGAAATGATTAGACCCTTCTCGAGTTCAGACAAATCCTTTTGAAGCTGCTGTACTTCTTGAGCTGACATTGTACTCCATTGATGGTATTGAATAACAGCCTGTATCAAGTTTTAAAAGTTATTGTTTATTTGATAACGCATAATTTGAAGTATTTTAAAATCATTATTTTACAAATAAGAAATAGATTATGAACCTAAACTGATGCTTACCATATTAAGTTTATCGAGAGTAGTCTCGTCGTTTTGCTTTTCAGGTAATTTAGAGTGAATGTGTTGCAGAGACTGAACGTGGGCAGCTAATTGAACTATACGAGCTATAAATGACTGTAACTCACTTTGACTCCTCTCAACAGCTTGTTGAGATTCTTTCAAATTTTGAGTTAACATTGCCTTTTCAGTTTCAGCTATTTCAAGTTGCTTTTCAAGCTTTTTCAATTCGTTCAAATGAATCTCTGAGAACAAGTCAACCTACAAAAAAGAAAGATTAATAAAAATATTTAACTTAAAATTATTTAGTCACAAAATAAAATTGATATTTTTTAATAATAACCTGTTTACTAGCTGTAGAAGTTCCAGGCTCTTGGGTCTTTAAGTCATCCTCAATTCTGCGCAGTGCTGGAGAATCATCTTCACCATCACTGCACATAGTTTGGTCATCTGTGATTCCCCTAATTGAAAGAGCAAGACTACTAAGATTGTACAAGGATTCACTGTTCATTCTCTGGTCCAATTCCTTCTTGAGAACATATTTAGCTTCCCTTTCAGCTTGTAGCGATTCCAATGCTTCTTCCATCTGTTTTTCTGCTATCTTTTTTAAATTTGTCAGCTCCTCTACTTGACTATTCAGGAGCTCAACTTCCTCAGTTAATCTTCGAATTTCATGTTTGGCACCTTCAAATTCTACTTGACTGGAACGTAAAGTGGACACTTGCTTTTGCAAGGAAATGTTTTCATCTTCAAGCTCTGTATAGTCTTGTAATAATCTACTTTCACGGAATCTACATTCTTTAAGTTCAGTGCGCAAGCTCCTTCTTTCTGATTCGACTAATAAATGGTCTTTTCCTACATCTTCTCTTTCTTGCAGAGCATGATCTCGCTCAGCTTGCACTCTTTCCAATTCATAATGAAGCTACAAAGAATTTATTATTAAATTAGATTACGATATACTACAGAACAATGCTTTCTTTTCATTTCTTTCATCGCATATTTTTCCAAAATAAAAAAATAAACTAATCAATTTTATAAATAAATTTATTTATTACCTGTTTAACTTCATTTTCCAAATCAATTATTTGAGTTGTTAAACTAGTTTCACGGGCAGCACTTTCACTCAGCAAACTCTCTTCTTGTTCGATACCACTACGAGTTGTCAATTTTGTAGTTGTTTGATATTTTGCTAAAGCCTAAAAAGAAGCAGAAGTTAAATTATATTTATTATAATAAATTTATGTACATGTTTTATAAATATGCTTTGCTTTATTTAATTTATCTGATTTTTCAAATTTCAAATTAGTTTTACTTTGAGAGTATAATGCATAGTGCTGAAGTAAACTTTATTTTTAGATATAATAGCAGCTAATAAAAAATAAATTTAAGAAAATATCTGAAAAGTTTGCTAAAAATTCTCTGATAAATTTTTGTTATAAAGTAAAAAGTGACTAAGTATTAAAAAATATAAATTCCATTATTTTATTATATCTATTACTCTGTAGATGACTGCATGCTATTCTATTTCAAGACATGTAACATAAACATTAAAGTTGCTTTAGTCGTAGACATTCCAAGAGTATCTATGTCTATAATATATAATACTTTCATTAACTGCTTTAAATATTTTAAATAAAGTAAAGAATTTTTTAAATTTATGAAAAGAACCTTATTAACATATTTTCATTTGCAATAAAGTTAAAATTATTTAGAAGAATTATATGATATTGTTTTATTAATTTAAACTAGGACATTATAATTCTTAAATCTAGTAATTTTTTACTCATATACATTCTAAGGAATTGACTAATAAGCACCGATAATAAAGTTTCTAGCTTGTATGTAGAACTATGTAAATTTTAAATTTCAATAATTACAAAATTCAATATCTAAGATAGTTGAAGAAATTTTATTTTAAAAGACATAAGCGTGCAACCTGTTAATGCACTAAAGAATCTAATTCCTTCAACCAAATCTGATCTTAAATGCTGAAGTTGCCAAAAAGACAACCCAGCTTGCTAACCTCGTGCGTGATGTCGAGCTCGTGCTTGGTGTTCTCGTAGAGGCCCTCGAGCTCGTTGCACCTCTGCTGCAGGGCGGACTTTTCCTCGAGCAGAGCCAGACCGTACTGCGCCGACTGGATCTTCTCCGTGGAGGCGAGGTCGAGCTCTCTCGACAAGCGCTCGATCTCGGCGCGCAGGTCCGCGACTAGAGTCCCGTCGGCGGCCATCCTGGGAGGGAGGTCGGCTTCCTGGTGTCCTAATTCCCTCTTGGGACTGCTGTGGCGGCTGTTTCTCGGGGCAGCGCCCGCTGGGGCGAGCTTGGAGCGCGGACGGACGTTACCTCAGAGCCAGTTCCTGCTCGCCCATTTTGAACTGCCTCACCACCGGGGACATTCTTCTCCACTCGCGCTCTCTGCCTCTGTCTCGCTCGCTCCTTTTGGAATGTGTCTTCGGGGAGAGAGCCGCGTATGCACTTTGTGTGTGAGACTGTCTATCTCTGCTTGTCTGGTGGGCCTATCCGTGGCCTGAGCTGCTCGTTGGAGCTTTTTAGGAGGTCGTCGGGAACCTCATCGCGGACACCTGTGATGCTCGACCGGATGCACGCACATCGCGTTTTTTTACGTGTGCGCGGCGGCCGCGGCCTACTGTAATTCCTCGGCTTCTCTCTCCTCTCCTCTCCCTCTCGCCACCTCTCGCGCGATCTCTCCGTCCGTGCGCTCTTTTAGCTTCTTTCACGACGCGCACGCGCTTCGTCGGGGAACTTCGTTGACTCTACCTAAGGTCCTGTTGCCACCTTTTTTTTTTATCACCTTTAATATATTTTCGGCACCAGATGGAGTCTGGAAAGTGGGCGCGGAGTTTGTATATTAATATTCAGCAAATTTTGTGCCCAATTAACGTGAATTTATAAAAATAAACATTTCATAACTACAAATGATTTTGTTTAGAAATTGGTTTAAAGTCGAAAGCTTTGGTATGATCGTATCAGCGGTGCCATAAGGTGTACTGATTCGGAACTGAAATACCTGCGCTTCAGCAGAGTGATATTCCTTTATCGGATTGTTGACGTCACTTTTATTTTTTGTTTGGAATATTTCTGATGTAACACTTTGCAAAATATTAAAAAGGTGAAATCTAAACTTTCTTTCAAGAACATTACGCAAATGCGACATGAAAGTTTAAAATTGAAAGTTTGAAATTTGAAGAGAATCCGTACTTTTTTGCAATAAATATAATTATATATTGAAATTATCTCAAAAAAATAAAAAACTTTAACAAATGGGAAGTTTAATCTAGGTGCATTTAGTATCTCAATAATTATTTTTTATTGTCATTTTTAATATAATATGCTATTAGGAGCTTTTGTAAAAGTTGTGATATTTAAAAATTTTACTTTTACACATATTATATAAAATTTTACCTGTTTCAAAATAATACACGCAATTTAAAAAATTTGATTTTTGAGACAATACATGCATTTTTAAATGATTATAATATATACGATGATCGAAGACCTTGAAAAAATTTGTTGAAACTTTATTACTGTTTGAAGGTAAGTTCTACAAAATGATTTTACCGTCAGTCAAAAATTCAGGTTTGGTGCATTTAAATGGCCGGCGTAGTGTTTTTATCAGATCGTAAAGTGTATGTGTACATCGTGCGGCTGAGCAATTCCGGGCGGAGACTCCGAGTGCTAGTCGATTACCAATCAGAAACGTTTGCAGAGAGTGATAAGCCGCAAGAAAAAACAAAACTCTCCAAGACTGCATAAATATCGTACTAATTATAATTCTGCCTGGTCACTTCGATACGTCTCCGTCAATACGATAAATTTTTGTACTTGGGAGCGTAGTTTGTTCTACGTTATTTTTATATTCAAGTTTTCATTAGTGTAATATTTAAAAAATGGGGTCTGATGATTTGAGATTTGATGGGAGAGTTGTTATTGTTACTGGTGCTGGAGCAGGTAAGTTTTGTTTTTGCAAAAAAATTAAGTACCTATGAGGACTTAAATGAAAGTTGTGTAATTATACTTTCAGGTTTAGGAAGAGCATATGCTCTTTTATTTGGGTCTAGAGGAGCTAGTGTTGTAGTTAATGATCTAGGAGGTGGTAGGCACGGAGATGGAAGCAGTACTAAAGTTGCAGATGTTGTTGTTGAAGAAATTCGAAGAATTGGTAAATAAATCATAATTCTCTTATTTAGTAGCTTTTATAAAAATAAATTTAAAATTTGTCTGTTTAGGAGGAAAAGCTGTGGCCAATTATGATAATGTTTTGGATGGTGATAAGATAGTTCAGACTGCAATTAATGCCTTTGGAAGAATAGATATTGTAATAAATAATGCTGGTATTTTAAGGGACAAATCTTTTATAAAGATGACAGACAATGACTGGGGTATTGCACAATATTAATTGTTGGATCCTAAAAAGTATTTTTATCTGATTTTAGCTTATTAAATATATTTTTTGTAGATATTATTCAAGATGTTCATGTTAAAGGGGCCATGAGAACCACTAAAGCTGCTTGGCCATACTTTCGAAAACAAAATTTTGGTAGAGTCATATTAACTTCAAGTAACAGTGGCCTTTATGGAAATTTTGGTCAAGCAAATTATAGTACTGCAAAATTGGGACTGGTTGGATTGGCTAATACGTTATCTCAAGAAGGTGTTAAAAATAATATTCATACAAATGTCATAGTACCAACTGCTGCATCAAGATTAACAGAAGATATTATTCCTCCTGGTAATAATGACGTTACAATCAATTTTATAATTTTTATAAATTTTTATTTTAAAAAAATTTAATTTTAACAGACTTTTTTGAGCAACTTAAGCCTGAATTAATTGCTCCTGTTGTTATGTGGCTGTGTCATGAAGACTGTAGAGAAAACGGTTCGATTATTGAATCTGCAATTGGCTGGGCTGGAAAATGTAGGTTCTTATTACATGTTTTTCTTAATACATGCATACTTAAAATTCTAAAATCTATTTTTCTCTTTAAGGTCGAATTTTTAGATCCAATGGTTGTTTATTAAGAAAAAGTGTGAATGATATGGTTACTCCTGAGGCAGTCAGGGATAACTGGGAAACTGTAACTGATATGTCTAATGCTAAAGCTTATGATTCAATTCAGGTGAGGAATGAGAATTAAAAAATTAAATTTACCAAAGATTTAATTTACTACAAAAATTTACGTTTCAAATTATTATTTTAAAGGAAGTCACTGGAGAAATAATGGGAACTCTAGAAAAATTAAAGGAAGGTGATTCGTCTTCCAGTAAAGAATTTGTTTTTCAAACAAATTATCAATTTCGTGACGCTATTCTTTATGCTCTTGGAGGAAAATAAATTTTTATTTATGTAAATTATTAGATAAAAATTTTTTATCACTTACCTTCATTTTACATTTTGTTTGCTTATTTTAGTGGGAGCTACAAGGCAAGAGCCTAAAGATTTGTGTTATTTATATGAAAATCATGAAAACTTTTCACTTATACCAACATTTTATGTCACATTTGGTCCAATAGCTTGCATGTCTTCTAGTATTATGCAAGATGTTATCCCTGGTGTTCAAATGGATCCTACTAAAGTATTTATTTTATTATAGCCACATTTTATTATTTACATAAATAGTTAAATAAATTTGAGTCTGTTTCTTTAGATTTTACATGGTGAACAATATCTGGAAATTCATAAAAGGTTGCCAACAGAAGGCAAAGTTGAAAGCCGTTTTAGGATACAAGAAGTATTGGACAAAGGAAAAGGAGCTGTAATTCTTGTACTTTGTTAGTGCGAATAACTATTTTATCCTTACAACACATTTGTAATTATAAATATCTACTTTTTAACTGTTCATTTATTATCTTTCCAGATGAAACTTATGAAGTAGCCACTGGGGATAAATTAACAACAAATCAAATGTCTGCCTTTGTAATTGGAGGTGGAGGATTTGGAGGACCACGGACTTCATCACATACTATTCCATGTATTGAACCTCCAAAACGGAAACCGTGCGTTTCTGTTACTCAAAAAACAAGTCTTGATCAGGTTAATATCTAAATTTTAATTTCATGATAAAATGTATCTAAATTGATTTAATAATACATTTGCATTTCAGGCTGCTCTTTATAGACTGAGTGGAGACTACAACCCTTTACATATGGATGACAATCTTGCTAGTATGGCAGGATATTCAGAACCTATATTACATGGATTGTGCTCTCTTGGTTTTTCAGCACGTCATGTTTTACAAACTTTTGCTGATGGAGACCCAGATGCTCTAAAGACATTAAAGGTACATATTTGTATTAGATATCCTCAAGAGAATTTATACTAAAGTTTAGAGGATTATACATTAAATTTTGATTCCTATTTTATATTAATCTTTAATAATAAGTTAATTAATTACCCTATTAATTGCTAACTGAACTCATTGAAAAAGTATTAACTTAAAAGATCTAAAAAATCAATCAAAGCTTTGTGAATTTTAAATCTTATAAGTTTTCTTACAAGTTAAAAGGAAGTAATAAAAAATTTTATTTCAGAAATTAGATTTAAGTATTTAATTAATTGATATTAAAAAAATAATAAAAAATTCTTAAATCTATTTTTATTCTAATTAAATTTAAACGGCATTCTAATTTATTCAGTGATACAATCGACCCTTTATAGTCTCGGTTTTACATACGTACATTATGAACACCCCATTCTACTTCGCCGGTAGTACACAATGCTCGATTTATTAATTGGCATTTAAATTTACATCTGTGTGAGCTTGAGTTTTTTAAATTAGATGCATATGTATTGAAGCAACTTATGCGCGCGCAAGTCATTGACTTCAAGGTTGAAGAATGAGTAGGCGTGTCGCCATAACCTCATTCTTCATTATCGGTTCGAGTACAGTAGTCGCTACATACCCAATCAATATCTTTCATTTGTGATTTAGGATTGAGTTCAAACTCTTAGGTAAATTATAGGTCATTTTATTACTCTGAGCTAATTTAAATCGATGTATTGTCTTTCCATTTATTTCAATTTAATTTAAACTTTTTTGATGAGTTTACATTTTCCGGCAAGTATAATGCGCATATTATTTTCGTTCATCTGCGGCACTTAAAATGAAATTATAATCGCTTTAAAATGATTGACATGTCATAATTCAGTTCTATAATCTATTTCAGAATTTTGTGTAATCAGTTAATGATATTCATTTTTAATTATTATTTTGAATATTTTTTTTATTTTTCCATTAGGTTCGGTTTGCAAAGCCTGTACTACCAGGCCAAACACTTCGCACTGACATGTGGCGCAATGGAAACAGGATTCACTTCCAAACTACGGTTGTGGAAAATAATTCTAATGTTTTAACTGGTGCCTACATGGATTTGAAAGAAGTGAAAACTCCGTCCATTATGACAAATTTATGTTCTGCAAAGAACTTGCAAAGTGATGCAATTTTTGCCTTAATGGGTGATCATGTCAAAACTAATCCAGATCAAGTTAAGAAAATCAATGGTGTATTCCACTACATTATTACCAAAAATGGAGAACCACAAGCTGATTGGAGTAAGTTATACTGCTATCATAATATGTTACTATAAGATATTATTATAGTTAATTTTAAACTAAGTGTATTTGTATAAATCTATATTTAACATTATAAAATATTTTTACTTAGCATTGGATTTGAAAAAAGCAGTTGTTTATAAAGGAAAACCAGAGGGAAAAGTTGACACTACGCTTACTATTGATGACAATGACATGGTTCAAATGGTATATTTTTATATAAATTACTATAAAAACAGTCTACTTCAATAATAAGCAAAGATTAATTTTAAATTAATTGTAATTTTTAGGCTTTAGGAAAACTGAATCCACAAATGGCATTTATGAAAGGAAAACTGAAGATCAAGGGTAACATAATGTTAACACAAAAATTAAAATCCCTAATTGATGCCAATAAATCAAAGCTGTAAATTGTTTAATGGTCAATTTTGAAGTTTGGGAATTTACAATGACTTCTAAAGTCTACATTTTTTTGTGTTGTATTTTTACGTTTGTTATTATGTTTACTACTTTTAATCATTCCTATGTATGACTGTAGATATTTACGAGGGAAAGGGAGAAAAAAAGAGGGCTCAAAGTATTGATCAAAGATTTTTTACAATAAATAGAAAACAAGGTTATTTGTTTATAATAAAATAAACAAGTGTTCATTTTATTTTTATAAAATTCTCTTTACTAATGAACAGTCACATTAATACTAACAAATTTTATTAAAGCTTTCAATCATTTTGTCAATCAGATATTTTTTTTAATTAATAAAAGTGACGTTATTTCGAAGATAAGAATAATCCTAATAAACAAAATTTTATCCCGTTGTGATATCATTACTAGATTGCTAAAAAAAAATGCACTTCTTAATGCGGATCAATGTTGACTGGTTGATAATAATAATCTTTATGAAATATTTAAGTTGAAATTTTAGATGTTTCTTACGAAATCATAGAGAGATTATAAAATGAAATAAGCAAAACTGCTTGAGTTGCATAAAAAGTAGTAGTGAATATTTTAATTTTTTACTCTCTGATCTTTATTCAATAGAGTTATAAATAAACAAGAATCACGTTTATAAATTCTCTTTCGTCTTACAGATTGCGTTCATAGTTTCATATAATTCAAAGTCAAAAGTAATTTAATTTAATAAGTACTTATAATTTATTAAAGGTTTTAAAAGTTTAATAAATGGAAAATGAAAATAAACAGATGATCAATATAAATCAATACAATATTCAATAAAAATGTAAGTTAAATATTTTATATTTACATTTATGAATGTGATTCTTTCTTAATGTTATAGAAACTAAAGTAAATAATTTGTTGAGCTTAACTGTTATATAATTATTGAATATACAAATTTGATTTATGTTTTGGGATTTGATAAGTTATAAAATCCTAAAAAATGATAGACTCAGAAATTAAAACATTTATATAACTTGATAATAAATTTTATTTATAAATTTTAAAAACTATATTATTTAATATTTGTATATAAACCATTTTTTCACGTACCACCCTTGTTTTTAGTAAGTTATACTTATTTGACAACCTTTGTCTAAATGTCCTTTTCAGATTCTTTCTAGCAATTGTTACAACCACCAGAATCGCTTCCTGCAATGGTAACATTGCAATTTTCTTTTTTTGTTACAATAAATTTTTAAATGTTTAAATACTTCATTATTAGCGTAATTATACCTGCCGCACTTGCAGCATTTATAAATGTCGAAAAACTAAGTCTTCTCGGGTATACGTGAACTTACATTCTCTTTTTTAGAACCGAAAAATGTATGTTTAAAGATTATGTTAATTTGATGTAACAACGAAAAAAATCTACTGCAATATTTAGATCAAATTAAACTTGAAATTATTATGTTTCTAAACTGATCATTCATGATTAAAGTAAAAGACAAATTTTAAGAAGTCCTAATTAATTGTATATTGTAATAGCCTTTGATACGCTCGAACGACAAACTCAACTTGTGCGGGAATCACCTACTTTACGTACATTATTAAGATCTGTTTAACAAAAAGTCCTAGAGAATTTTAGTTACTTGTAATTAAGAATCAATAAAAGTAATAATTAAATTTAAAAAGTGATTGATTCTTATTTTTTATATATAAGTTTCATTAAATTATTTTTTATATATAAGTTTCAATACATTTTTTTTTATAGATAAGTTTCATTAAGTAATAAATTATTATTAGTTGTTTTATAAAGTCAAGTATTACTATATTTATAAGTATATTAAACTTTTTTTTTTGGAAAACAAAAAATATTACTTTGAGTTTCTTCTTTTGGGCTAATAAACTTTATAGTTACGACAATTTCCTCGTTTGCTCCAGGCCATGTCGTAAGATACTATTATATTTACAATTGATTTGCAAGCTGAATTGAATGTATTATATTGCATTCTTTATTATTATTATTATTATTGCATATACTAAATTCGATTCAAAGGAAATACATATTTAAGCACAATATATTATTATGTTTTTTATAGTTTCGAAAAAGACTGCTGCTGTTAGCTGCTTTTTTTAATTTCTACGTGTTTCCCGTCTACAATATTATGAATATCATAATTACAATGACCTACAGAATGACCGGTCAAGGTCATCTCCGATAATGAGGGGGGGGGATTAATTAAAATAGAACCTTGTTTAGAAATTTTTATAGCGTAATTCAATAAGATGTAAAAAATAAAAAAATAAGTACAAATGCGTTCAAATAAATATTAGTGTACTTATATTTAAATAATCGTTTAAAAAAAAACTAAAAACGGATATTACTTATTGATTTGCTATAAAAATATTTCAAAAGCAATTTATAATGTATTATTATCCAACACTAAGACCTATGATTATAAATAATTAATCATATAAATTGATTTACATCGATAAATCTTTTTATTATGTATTTGATTACAAAAGGCAAACACTAAAAAATTAGAATTAGAGAGAGGATAATGCCAATTATTAGCACATATTTACATAATATTGGTTACATTTTCATAAGTTGTTTAAGGGTATCATACATAACAAACGTGATTACTTTCATAGAAAAATTTTACTAATCTACTAATTTTAGTTTATCTTGAATTTTCGAATTATATATATATTTCGATATTATAATTATATTCGTAATTGATGATGAAGCAAATTATTAACAAAAATAGAACGAATTAAAATCAATGCATTAAATATCTTTTATAAAGTATAAATATGCTGTAAGAAATTTGGCTGAGTAACCGAAAGTTTAGTAAATACGATAAGAATAGTATTTACTATTCAAATTTATTTTGACAAAAGACAATTTGATTGATCTGAGTATTTTCGATATCCCTGACTCGAGATCGATCAATCACATAGAATTTTTATATAATATATGTGTAAAAGATAATACTTTTTTGAAATCTATATTTATATAAGTGAATATAAAATTAAATATTCTAAATCAAGAAAATATAAATAATTTTAGTATCTTTTTTTTTATAAAGTATGCTGTACATAATAAAACGCCTCAAGTTCAATATGTTTAACATAATTCTCAGTTTTCAAATTTACAAAACTCAAGACTTTACAAATACTTCGTAAGTAGTTGATCTCGAACTTCGGCATCTTCTGGATACTCTTTTGCCTTTTCTTCATTAGGCACATAATGAGTTCCTTTGAATTGACAAAAATATCTTCCAATTTCATAGTGGTTAACCCATTGAGGAATCGTAGCCATAACTAAATATTCTGAAAGAAATAATTTTGTTTAATTCATTTCCTTTTCTTTTTGTAGACGTAAAAAAAATTAAAAAAAAGATTTATACCTTGAGCTGCATATCTAGAAGTACCATCATGTGCAAATACATTATAAAATGGTTGGTTAGCACCACCATTTAATCCTTCAACACCCATACCTACAATCCACTCTGGCGATGCTTCGCATCGTAAATCCCATCCAGTTATTACACATAAATACTCGTATTTCTGGTGCTTCATTATCATACCTATAGTATACTTGACTTCTGGCGTTCTTCTTTTCACTTCCACTACTTCTTGCTGTAAATTAAATAAGTACGTAAATGTAAATTTCGAAAAAGTTTAATAATAACAGACTTACATTTCCAACTTCCATGTGCCTCTCATAATCTTGAAGCATTTGCAAAATGTGATTTGCTGGTCCCCTGGATGTGAGTTCTGTATCCTAAATTATAAAAATCGTAAAAAATTTTGGCTTCTTATACTTTTTATATGAAAAAAAAAAAAGATTTTACGCCTCTTTACGTACCATTTTTATGTATGAAAGAATACAAACTAGTCTTGCTAAATCCATTTGATACAACATATAAAATCTTGCCAAGTGTAAAATGACACTTGTATCGTGTGGACGCACCATGTGTAATAATTCCAGAGCTGAGCGTAGGCGTGCTGCCCTTCCATTAACGTGCGTACGTTGTCGGCCCGCGACTTCTAAGTTATTTGCTATTCTTTCTACAACCTATAACATAAATGACGTTCTATAAAGCAATTTAAAAAGTCTTCAGATTTCATAATTCGGCGAGCTTGAGTTCCCGTCGAATTGAAATCTCGCCAAAAAACTGCCTTCCAACTTTTCGTCTTTCGTAATTGTCCAGTTATAAACATTCTCTACTTAACAATAAATTGTATTAAAATATTTATACTTACTTGGACAGGAGTGGCTGCAAGATCTAAATTATTCCTTTCAATAGGACATTTAAATACCATTCCGCCTATTCTAGGACAACTTTTTTTTGTTAAAAATCGTCCTCCATTAAATACATCTATGTAATAATTTTCGACTTCATCAGGACTTGTAAGGTTTGTACTGTAAAATAAAAAAATATTTAATATTACAAATAACTTTTAATATAACTAATAAAAATAGCTGAAAAATTATAAACTCACTATTTTTCTTTCCAGCGCAATAAAAAGTGGGCTGGATAACTCACTGGTTCACACTTCACACCAAGTCTTCGACAGATACTCTCAAAAACAATTGCTAACGTAATAGGAATACCTTGTTTATGTTCAAGAACCTATAATGTAATAAGGTATATTTAATATCTCTTAAACAAAAATCTTAAACAATTATTGAAATGTCTATTTTTTTTTGCTTAACGGGCCGAAAGAACCACTCCCCCCCCGCGCCGGATCGAGAAAGTTGGATTTTCGGCCTCGCTAGGCAAAAAAATAGTATATACTCCTCGGGAGCTAAAATGGTAGGCCTTCGCCTTTGGCTCGGGTGTCAATTTACACGAGCTATGAGCTTGCCAATTCTTTATCTCCCTAGGGGCGTAATATACTATAAATTACTTACTCTATCAATAAAAGAATTCTCGGAACTATAATACATTTCACTATTTCCATGAAAACCTAATTTAATAAACAATACTTGGTTTAATGCTGCTATGATTTGGGCTGACTCAGATTTTGACCATTGATTGTCATCAATAGTATTTGCTTTCCATAAAGCAAATGTTTCTGGAGGTGTATTAAATATTGAATGTGAAGGATGCTGTTCTTTTAGTGCTGTTAAAGTTTGCTCTGCTATGTCATCTAAAGCCTTACATATATTTCTGTAAGTTACATGTTTTTCTGGTTGACTCCATTGAGCTACAATGGTAGCTCCTTTTTCCAAAAGCTGTTGCTTCTCTGGTAAAGCAATGAATTTTTGCCATTCATCTGTCAGATGGCTTTGCTTCAAATACGTAACGACTTTGAAAGCATAGTGCCTATCCGTTAAATTACTTTTCCTAAAAAATAAATAGTATCTTAAAAAATAACTCTAAGTACAAATTCAATTCAGCTATACCAAGAACTTAGATTAATTGCTTACATTATAGGTTGATTTATAATGGATATCAATTCATCAACCATAAAATTATATGCTAAAGGGTGAGCTCCTAAATCTGGACGGAATAAGGGAACAAAATCTCTAAATTCACAATCGGACAGCTCTTGCTTCTTATAATACTTTGCAGACATTAATCGCAACTGAACCATCATTTCTTTTCGAACCCGAAAACTGCATATTGTCTCCTCCAACCAATCGTTCACCTTATAATTTTCTGTATCTTCATAAGCCTCCTTTAAAGCAGGCCACCTAAAAGTAGAAAAATATACTTGCATCAAATGTCGTCACAGTAGATAAGGCTCAAGTCTACGTAGATAAGACCTTCAAGTCACTCACCTCTGAAAAAACTTGATGCGCCAAAGTTTCTTGCTGGCAAAAGCAATGTTGTGCAAGTGTTTGCAGGTGACACTGAAGTTGACAACATCCACCACTGAAAGACTGCTTTTCTCCAGGATGAGCCAGATAACCTCGTCGGGCAGCACAGTTATGGGTACGTCCTCTGCCATCTCCAAATACGCGTTTTCCTCGTCTGCGGCCGTTTTTTCTGATTTTTAAACACCCACGCACTAACTTTCACTGCTGCGTTACCTCTAGTTTTCAGGCTCGGTTTGGGATGACGCGGATTTGTTTGTACACACGTATGCAGCTCCAGCAGAAGCTGCGTCGCTTCTTTGTGCTGCAACAGTGGCAGCTACATCAGCAGCCCGTACAGCTAACGTTGCAGTCATCTACCGAGAATGGCTTGATGTAGATAAGTAGGCGATTATAGAGGAGGAAAAGATAGATAGAGGGACGCGACTTCGGGTATTTGGATTTTCCGGAGTGTGTCTGCGTACAATGTATACAACGTAAGTAGTAGTATCCTCTCTCTGTCTTTGTCGCACTCCACGAAAATTCGACGTGCGAGATTTTCGAACTTGACAGCGCAGGTGGCGCTGTTTTGGCGCCGTTTAAGTACTGATTTGAATATCTCTACTAATGCAACAAAATTATTTTATTTTAAGATGGAGTAAATATTATGTGATTTCTTTTATAAAAAATGTTTATTGAGGTAGTAAAAAGTATGTAAATGATAATAAACATTGCTATAAATGTTATAAATATCTGTAAATTTTGTTTTCAAAACCCGTTAATAATCGATGAAGTCATACAACTGTAACATAATTAGCATTTCATATCTTACGATTCTTCATTTGGAACTTTTAAATTAAAAGCGGACGATTGTTCTCGAATAATTTTATCAACCACTTATTTGGCCTCCCTGATATTTTGCAGAAAAAAATTCTGGTACAGTGAAGTTTATAAGATTATTCAATGTCTTGCTATAATTAATATTAAAATTAAAATTAAAAAAAATATATAAATCAATTCTCCTTAATTAATTTCACTAAAAATAAACTTTGAATTATGAAATACTAAAGTTCAAACTGTAAAAAAGATTTTCGCAGTATACTAAGCTGTCCACTGTAACTATAATATCTTCCAACAAATACTTAAGGCATCTACGATAATCCTCAGAATAAAATCACTTTCAATTTCAATGAGTCCCACTCCTACATATTTAAAAAAACTGCCATTTTTCTTTTGCCCTTGTTCATACAAAAAATTTTTCACAACAGGTTCACCAGTCTCATGCTACTTTCTAGCATGAGGTACTTTTTTATACATATATGTCTTCTCAGAATAAATCACCATTAACACCAAAGATATATACCACTCCGATATTTACCAATTTAAAACAGGACGTGGAAATTTTCGTTTGTCCTTGTCCACTCCAGTCCATTGTCCGCAAGCTCGTCTATACAGCCAGAGAATAAATACTGACTTCTTCATAAACCCGCACGGAATCAAAATTACAGTAGCCGTTTATCTTCTCCGCGCTAAGTATCTCTATTCATCATCTCTTAGCGCGTATATAAAAAGATTCGACAATGAGACTGGCTCGTTCGCTCGCTCGTTCACTTCATTTTCGCAAGTTCTTCGACATGAAAGTGGCGCTGGTTCTGACATTCTGCGGTCTGGTGATGGTGTCTGCATCACCGGAACACGACGAAGTGGTATGTTTTTTTCGTTTTTGTGTTAATTATTTGACTGATTTTTCTTGAGTGTGAAAATTAATGAAAAATATTGTTAGGATATTGAAGCTAAAGTTGATGCAGCTCTGCAGGATTGCCGCGAACAAGTTGGATTTTTTGTCGGTAATTATGAAGAAACTTCATTTTTATAAAATAATTGTGTTTAAGAACATCACGCGAACATCAATAATCGTTTTTCAGAGAATCGAAAACCAGTAAAAAGCTTGACACCAGAAGAAAAAAAAACGTTTGATTGTCTTACAGCTTGCATGTTTAAGAAGTTAAGATTCGTAAGTTTTCTTTATTTCGAAATTTTATCAACTTTTTAAAACCACAAATATTTATATTCAACTTTTATCCAATAGATGAAGGCTAGTGGAGAGCTGGATAAAGAGTTTATATTTGATCACAGCCCACAGAGGAGTTTGCAAAATATTCGTAAATCTATAGAAGACTGTAAACCTAAGCGTAAATATTTTGCATATTTCAATTTATTTCTATACAGTATTTTTTTTTTTTTTAAATCATGTTGTTTCTTTTGCAGATATTGGAGATGCCTGCAAACTGGCAGGGTGTATTCGTGATTATGATTGGTTTGATCTGCCAATGTACAAACATCTTATATTGTTAAATAAAGAATAAAATTGTTTATTTATTCTAATGTTTTAATGTAAATATAAAAAATTCATAATTTTTTACAAAATATTTTCGATTTAATAAGTATATATAGATTTTGGGTCAATTGTTTTTTAATCGTATCAACCATCATAAAACTTTCATCCTTCTAAACACTTTGCAAGTTCAATCCTCGAAAATTACCCGCGGAACAGTTGCAATCATTCTAGTACCTTACCAAGTTGGCGCTTGACGACACAGAAGAAATTAAAAACGATTTTAAAAAATAATGCTTATCCTACGTGTATTATATACAGCAGTTATAAACATTTTCTAGCTATTATTCATACATCTTTATTCGAATTTTTTATTACGTTAGTTAGAAGAATAATTTCATAATCTTGACTTTTATTATATCTTTTGCTTCAAAATTCATTCAAATAAATATGTTTTTTTGCCCTCCATATAAAGCGTTACATTATGTAATTCTTTATAGTAGCGTAAAAAATTGGTATTTACATTCGTGAAAAAATTTCATTCAATAGAAAACTGAAACTCAGATAATTGTTATTTTGCGCGTCAATTATTATTTGTGTTCATAACGAAGTTATCTGAACTCTTTAAAAACATATTAAAGATAATTAGAAGTGCGCTTTTAATAAATTTTTTCTAGGCAGCTTTAATTTGTAAATTCAAATAAAACAAGCGTTACATTGCGTAATTTTAATATTAATAAATAACAGTTTAAAAACCCATAGTAGCGTGAAAAATTGGCATTTGCATTCATGTAAAAATTGTATTCGATAGAAAACTAAAACACCTGAATTATCGCTATAAGTAGTGAACGTCAAATTCAGTCAGACATTAACTCGATTCAGGTAATTAATTATGCGTATAAAAGACTTTCGCGCAGCAATAGAATCTTTTTTCATTATAGTGAAATAAATCATCATAACTTTTAATGCAAAGGGCCAAAGTAAAAAATTTCATTTTTTACTGGGATGTAGTATAGAAAAAAAAAATAAATACTCCAAGATCCATAGTCTAATAAGACAAGAAGAACAATAAGCGTGCGCAAATAAATAAATAAGGAACTCCTCGATTTCTCCTAAATATGTACCGTTCCGGTATGACGCATCTAGATAGTTGGTATGATAATCTTCTGCCTCACCTTTTTCGTCCCCTCCTGTTGTGAAATAATCTCTCAAAATCAAACTACTCTAAATAAACTACGTTTATTTCCTCTATCTTCCGAATTAACCGAACACAATGGTAACATAATTGCTGTCAGGTCTATAAAAGACGCTGACCGAAAAGGTTTATTAGTCAGTGCCGTACTTGCAGTTGAACCGTGTGAAGATCAGCTGCTCTGCCGTTTCTCCGCCGTCTGCTGGAGCCGCGTTTTTATAAATAGATTAATTTGAATATTAATCTTGTAAAAGTGCAGTAACCGTTGCGCTACTCCGCCGTTCGGTCGAATTGCATTTTCTCATCAAAAATATTATGAATTCTAGCGCTTTGATTCATTGATTAGTGCGCATTAAGTAGAGTTTATTGCATTTTGTATACTGAAAAATAATTCTCTAGTTGCGCGTGTATTACTATTCGGAGTATTAATAACACCGAACACGCGTGTCGGTTCACCAAGTTTTACACAGCTACCGGTTGGACTATCTTAAAGGACCATCTATCAGCTTTAGGGCTTCAGTAGGTAAATACAAAAATTTTAATTGTAATGAATTACAAATTGATCGCGAAAACATTGTTCACCTTAGTTATTGTATTCGTGTAATAATAAATAAAATAATAATAAAGGTTTTTAAATACATGTTTAAAAACACAACAATATTAAAATCACTACTTAAAATCTGCCCGTTAATTGAGTCCTCAATGTATATCGACAAATATATAAAAGTGCTCGATCTTTTAATAAATCAGAATTGTATAATTAAATTAGACATCTATAATTAATTAAAAAGAAATCTTTCAACAATTGCTACAATTTGTACTCTAAGATTCTCAAAGCGAGGCCACAATCTCGAACCGTTTTCCGAATCTGTGAAAATATAGATAAGATCAGCCTAACATAGCCACGTGTAATTTTCTCACTTACGCAAACCGCTATTAGTGAGCAGCTCGTATAAAAAGCAGCTCATCCGCTTAACATCAAACGAGCTTGGCTCTACTATTTTCATAAAGCAAAGATGTTTGTTATGATTAATGTTTATAACGATTAATTATGTTAAATAAATTAGCTGTAACTTTTTGAACAATAATTGTTATAGCATTTTAAAAATGTATAAACGAAGTTATTACTTCATAAATACTTAACATACTTGTGATAACGAAGACTATGAGAAGTACAAAAATTTGAATTCTAAAAATTTCCAGGATAATATTTTTCTCTTTTTTTTTTTGAATAATCTAATCTAGTTTTAATAGAAACAATTTTGAAACACATATACTACTAATTAATATTCAAATGACTAATAAATCTTATACTCACTCTTTTCTCACGAACTCATCACTCAAAACCAAAATCGTTTATACCACTTTTAACTCGGGGAACCCTCCTCCTCGTTTGTGACCGATGCGTATAAAAATATTCGGCATCTAAGCTTGTTTTTTCACTTGCGATTTGGATTTGACTTTTACAGATTCGTCAAAACTGCACCATGAAAGCCGCTTTTTCTATTCTTGTTTGCTGTCTGGTCGCTCTACTGTCGGAATCGAGAGCTGATGTAAGAACATTTATTATTTATATTTTTAATAACAGTTCTTGATTACATTAAGGCTGTCTAAATGACTTTGTTATTTAGAGGGCATATTTCTGAAAAATGTTTAATATTTGGATATAGAAACTGCCAGAGGTAGGCGAACCGCACTTATACGAAATTTGCCAAGAAGAACTTAAAATTAATCTTGGTATGTGCTCTTTTTGTTACCATAAATATGAACAGGTGCTCGAGCATTTCTCATTTCTGTATTTTAGATCGCCCAACTAAAGATCTCACACCAGAGGAGCAAAAAAAGAGAGAGTGTATTCCGATATGCGTTCTGAGAAAGAGAGGGATTGTAAGTTACTTTGAACTAAATTTTTATTACTGACTTATGCCCCGGTTGGAAATACTATATACTTTAATGTTGCAGTTGAAAGCTGATGATGATGTATTTAACGAGAACATTTACTTGAAATTGGTACCAGAGGATGAACGTGAAAGAATGCTCAAATTTATCGATGATTGTAAAGCTAAAGGTAAGATGAAATCTTTAATTAACTTTTCTAAAACTGACAATAACAGCAAGCAATAAAAAAGTTAATCTTTTCAGAAAGTGGAAATCCGTGCAAATTTATAAACTGTATTAGTGAATATAAATTGGTAAATCGTAGATCTGAAAAATATTAAAGAAGTTTACAGTTTTCCTATGTATTTTTAGGGTACGATATTATGCAAGTTTTATATTTAAATATTAATTATTTTTTACAACATTGTAATGAAAATATAATTAGGTTTAATAAAGGTTCTTATAAAAATTTTTTTCGTTTTGTTCTATGCCCTGGGAGCGCTTTTCAATAATATAAATAAACAATTTCAATCATCTAATTCTCTGATTTCAATTGCATATCCTCTACGTACATAATGATTGTATTATGGATTTATTATACATTAATAATTAGGCAGCATCATGTTGGGCTAGTTCGGAACATCCATTCATCACATAGCAAAATATCCTGTGTTAGAAAGAATCCAAAATCAGTTTTGCTCAGAGGATCCTCTGTTCCTTGAAAAATTTGATTGGATTTTATTGAGAATAGCTCAAACGGAATTCATCAAATTTTTAAACTATGTGGATCAGTTTATAACTCAATTAAATTATGCTAACAGTAGTTTTGGTACCTTGGCCGTAAAATATTACGGCCGTGGTGCGAACATTATTTTTTTATATAACTACGAAAATCCAGACACATGCATATGCATTCAAACACATTTTTCAAAATCCACTTACTTTCATCCCTGATACCTTAAAATACAATTATTATAGCATGTTTTTCCAACTACTCCAAAAATTACTATCACAAAGCTTCCTCTATAGTAGAAAGCAAAAATGTTTATTGCGGTAGAAAGAAGAATTAATAAAATAAAACGACCATAAAAAAACAATAAATAGCAACAAGTAAGTAAATGATAATAAATATGACTCTAAATGTTATAAATCCCTGTAAATTCGGTTTTCAAAACCCCTACATAATCGATTAAGTCATACGACGATAACATAATTACCATTTCTTATCTTATGTTTCTTCTATTTGGAACTTTTAAATCAAAAGCGGATGATTGTTCTCGAATAATTTTATCAACCACTTTTTTGGCCTCCTTGATATTTTGGAGAAAAAATTATGATACTGTGAAGCGTATAAGATTATTCAATGTCTTGCCTTAATTTTTTTTATCTTTTTTTTTAATTTTAATCTTGGGATTAAAATTAAAAAAATATAAAAACAATCCTCATTAATTAATGTTATTAAAAATAAACTTTGAATTATGAAATACTAAAGTCCAAACTGTAAAACAGATTTTCGCAGTATACTAAGCTGTCCACTGTAACTATCTTCCAACAAATACTTAAGGCATCTACGATAATCCTCAGAATTAAATCACTTTCAATTTCAATGAGTCCAACTCCTACGTATTTAAAAAAATTTTCACGACAGGTTGACCAATCTTATGCTACTTTCTAGCAAGCGGTACTTTTTTATAGATGTATATGTCTTCTTAGAATAAATCACCATTAACGCCAAAGATACCAGTCCGATATTTACCAATTTAAAATAGGACGTGGAAGTTTTTGTTTGTGGTTGTTTACTCCAATCTCCGCAAGTTCGTATCGCTGTGTCCAAGCAATGAATAATTACTGACTATGAAATCTTCATAAACCCGCACGCAATCAAAATTACAGTAACCGTTTATCTTCTCCGTGCTAAGTATCTCTATTCACCATCTCTATCGCGTTTCTCTTAGTGTGTATATAAAAAGATTCGGTAATGAGACTGCGTTGTTCATTGGGCTGCTGAACTTCATTTTCGTAAGTTCTCCGACATGAAAGTAGCACTGGTTCTGACATTCTGCGGTCTGGTGATGGTGCTGGCATCACCGGAACACAAAGCGGTATGTTTTTCGATTTTTTGTTAATTTTGATTGATTTTTCTTGAGTGAAAATTAATGAAATATTTTGTTACGATAGTTAGAAGCTAAAGTTCTGAAGGAATGCAACGACGAAAGTGGATTTTTTCCTGGTAATTATGAAGAAAGTTCATCTTTAGAAAATAATTGTGTTTAAGAATATCGCGCTAATATCAATAATCGTTTTTCAGATGAATTAGATGAAGATTTCAGTCAAGAAGACTTCACACCAGAACAAAAAGAAAGATATGATTGTTTTTTAGCTTGCATGTTTAAGAAATTAAGATTGGTAAGTTTTCTTTATTTTTCGTATATTTAGCTGAATTTTAGCAACTTTTTAAAACCAGAAATATTTACATTCAAATTTTATCTCATAGATGAAGGCTAATGGAGAGGTGGATAAAGAGTTTATATTGGATCACAGCCCACAGCAGAGTTTGCAACAGATTCGTAGATCTATAGACGACTGTCAATCTAAGAGTAAATTTTTTGCATATTTTAATTAATTTCTAAAGTAAGTAAAATTTTTCAAATATCATGTTATTTCCTTTTCAGATATTGAGGATACCTGCAAACTGGCCTTTTGTCTTGCTGATGGTGGATGGTTTGATTTGGGACTGTACAACCACCTTTTATTGTGAAATAAAGAATAAAATTGTTTACTTATTACAATATTTTACTTTAAATTATATAAAAGCTTATAATTTTTTGCAAAACATTTTGAATATAATGAGTATGTTCAATAAATATCGAGTCCAGGTATTGTCGTATCAACCACCACAAGAATAATACTTGCGTAACAGTTACAATCATTCTATAGTACTTTACCAATTGTTGGCACATGACGTCAAAGGAGATATAAAAAACGATTTTAAAAAAATCCGTTATATACTACAATTATAAATATATTCTAATCCTTATTCGAATTTTAATTACGTAATTTAGAAGAATAGTTTTATGATCGTAATTTTAATTTATCTTTTATTAATATCATTTGCTTCAAAATTAATTCAGATAATTATATTGTTTTATACCTCAATAAAGTGTTAAATTAAGCTAAATAACTTTGTAACAATATGAGTTAATAAAGCTTCAAATTAAAAAAAAAAAGTGTTAAATTATGTAATTCTTACACATGTTATTCTTATAGAAGCATAAAAAATTGGTGGTTCACGTTCATGTAAAAATTGGATTCAATAGAAAACTGAAACACGTAAATTGTCGCTATAAGTAGTAAATATCAAATTTAATCAGACATTAATCCGATACAAGTAATTAATTATGCTATTAAAAGACTTTCGCATTGTAAAAGAATTTACTTTTTTCATGATGGTAAAATAAATTATAACTTTTAATACCAAAGGTCAAAGTAAAAAATTTCGCTCTTTACTGTAATATGCCGTAGTAGAGAAAAAAACAAATTCTCCAAAATCCATAGTCTAATAAGACAAGAGGAATAATTGAAACGTGCGTAAATAGATAGAACCCCTCGATTTCTCCTAAATATATGCCGTTACGGGATGACACATCTAGACAGTTGGTGTGATAATCTTCTGTCTAATATTTTCTGCTCAAACCTGTTGTGGAATAATCCCTCTAAATTAAACTACGTTTATTTTTCCTCCTTCTGAATTAACCGAAGAACAAAGATAACATAATTGTTGTCAACTTTATTATAAAAGGTGTCCGAAAAGGTTTATTAGCCAGTTCCGTACTCGACCGTACTTGCCGTTGAATCGTGTGAAGGTCAGCCGTTCCGCCGTTCTGTCGAACTGCGTTTATTGTATTTTGTTCTGAGAAATAATTCTCTATCTGCACGACTATTACTATTCGAAGTATTAGTAACACCAAAGACGCGTGTCGGTTCTACAAGTTTGGCGCAGCTACCGATCGGCCTATCTAAAGGTAATTTTATTGCAATGAATTGATTGCGAAAACATTGTTCATCTTAGTTATTGTATTCATGTAATAATAAATAAAGTAATAATAAAAGTAAATACATGTTTAAAAGCACAACAATATTAAATTCACTACTTAAAATCTGCCCATTAATTCAGTCTTCAATTTATACCGATAAATATATACATAAGTGCTCCGTCTTCTAATAGCTCAGAATTGCATAACTAAATTAGACGTCTAATTAATCACAAGGAATCTTTAAAAAATTGCTATAATTTGTGTAAACCGTTCGGTGTAAGTGAGTAGCTCATTCATAAATACTTCATATACTGATGATAACGACGATGATTGGAAATAAAAAAACTTTGAATCCTAAACTTCTCAAGGACAATATTTTTGTCAATAAAAGTAGTTTTATTGCACATTAAAACAACAGCAGTCTTATATCTCTAATTAATATTGAAACGACTAATAAATCTTGTGCTCACTATCTTCTCACGCAATCATGTTTGAAATCCACCTTGTCACTTAACTCGGGGAAAACCCCGCTCCACCAATCTTTGACTGATGCATATAAGAAGATTCGGTAACTAAGCTTCCTTGGTCATTTGCGATTTGGATTCGATTTTCACAGATTCGTCGCGACGACACCATGAAATTCGCCTTTGTCGTTCTTGTCTGCTGCCTGGTAGCTCTTATACTGCCGGAGACGAGAGCTGCTGTAACAGTAAGGACATTCATTATTTATATATTTAACAACAGTTCTTGGGTGTATTAAGGCATTCAAAATGGCTTTGTTATTGATAGGGTACATGTTTAAAAATGGTTTAATAATTTTTATATATGGACAGACATTCCGGGAGGTTCGTCCTCCGACCGACTACGATATTTGTCGAAAAGAACTTAAAATTAAAGGTACGTAAAGAGGAACCAAAAAATAGTATTCCGTGAATTAAATCTCTTTGTTAAAAAAATGTAGGTGCTTAAGCAGTTCTTGTTTCTGCATTTTAGGTCCCCGAATAAATCCCGCACCAACGGAAGAAGAAAAGAGAGCGTGTCTTCCGATGTGCCTTGTGAAAAAGCACGAGGGCGTAAGTTACTTTGAACCCAATTTTCACTGACTTAAATCTCGGTTGGAAGTACTAAATACTTTAATATTGCAGTTGGAAGCTGATGAAGATGTATTTAAAGAGGAAATTTATTTGAAATTCGTACCAGAGGATAAAAAGGAAAGAATGCTCAAAATTATCAATGATTGTAAAGCTAAAGGTAAGATGAAACCTTTTTTATTAAAGTAAATTTAATTTACTTTTTGAAAATTGACAATAACAAATGAAAAACAATAAAAAAACTATATTTTTCAGAAAGCGGAAATGCGTGCGAATTTGTAAACTGTATTAGTGATCATTCTGCAGATTGATGAATAATAACCCTAAAAAAACATTTAAAAAGTTTGGAGTTTTTCTATATATTTTTAACCTACGATGTATACAAGTTTTGTATTTAAATATTATTTAACTTCTTACAATATCGTACTTAAAGATATCCACAATGGGGATTAATAAATCTCTTAGTATAATATAGTTTTGTTATGTATCTTACTATAACTACATGTGCATTCTATAGAACAATAATATACTGTAATTAGTATTCTAAACTTTTCCAGAACAATTATATTTTTATGTCCTTTTTTTAAATAATCGATAGTTTTAACAAAAACAATATCAATAAAAGTGGTTTTATCATACATTAAAACACAGCAGTCAAATTATATATCTCTACTTAATATTCAAACGACTAATAAATCGTGTGCTCACTATCTTCTGACGTAATATTTGAAGTTTATCATCTTGACTGGCCACGCACACACTAAAACCTAAATCGTTTATGCTACTCAACTCGGTGAAAAATCCCCTCTACCAGCCTTTGACCGATGCATATAAGAACAATCGGTAACTAAGCTTGCTTGGTCACTTGCGATTTAGACTCGATTTTCACAAATTCGTCACGACGTTACCATGAAAGCTGCTTTCGCCATTCTTGTCTGCTGCCTGGTAGCTCTGCTGCCGGAGTCGAGAACTGATGTAAGAACATTTATTATTTATATTTTTTATAACAGTTCTTGATTACATTTAGGCCGTCCAAATGCCTTTTTGTTATTGAGAGGATAGATTTTTGAAAAACTTTTTTATAATCTCTTTATTTGGACAGACACTGACAGAGGTTCGTCCTCCGAACTACGCCCAAATTTGCCGAGATGAACTTAAACTTGATGGTATGTAAAGAATAACCAAAAATACTAACCCGTGAATGATCTTTTTGTTAACACACAAAAATTAGTGCTTAAGTATTTCCCGTTTCTGCATTTTAGATCGCTCAACTAAAGACCTCATACCAGAGGAGCAAGAAAGGGAACACTGCAGTCTTATGATGTGCATTTTGAAAAAGAGAGGAGACGTAAGTTACTTTATACTTAATTTTCACTGACCCACGTATCGGTCGGAAGTGCTATATACTTCAATGTTGCAGTTGGAGGCTGACGATAATGTATTTAACGAGAAAATTTACTTGAAATACGCCCAAGAGCATCAAAAGGAAGATCTACTCAAATTTCTCAATGATTGCAAAGCGAAAGGTAAGATGAAAATCTTTAATTTTATTATTAAAGTAAATTTAATCAATATTATTAATTAAATTAATAAATTTCTTTAAAAATAATTGACAATAACAGCAACCAATAAAAAAATTATTCTTTCCAGCAAGTGGAAATTCATGCAAATTTGTAAACTGTGTTAGTAAAATACAACTGAAGAACCCTAAGAGAAATTAAAGAAGTTTATAGTTTTCCTATATGTTTTGAATCGACGATGTGTGCAAGTTGTGTATTTAAATGTTATTTAATTTTTTACAAGAGTGTACTAAAAATATATCCATAATTAGATTTAATAAACTTTTTATAATATAGTTTTGTTATTTACCTACATTTATTTATATTTTGTTAATGAATGTACTATGAACAGATATACCAATAAAAAAATGCATAAATTACGCTGGATTTTATGTCCATCAACCCGCAATAATTTAAACAATAGAGCAGTTCTTGTCTCTGATGCTTAAGGTGCGGTAAAAGCCGAATTTTAAAGAAATTGCAAAAAAATGTCTACCGGCTTTTTTGTCGACCGAAACATGTATGGTCAAAAAATACGTGTACCACTTCAAACTGACGACTAGTTATCCCTTTCTTCAATACCAGAAAAGGGAATGCGATATCAAATAACTAAGAAACTTTTAGCACACATATATAATAAAAAGTTGACATCTTAAGATAATGACTATTAGAAATAAAAAATAATTTATGTATAGGAATTTATATGTATTATGTATGAAAACCAAAGATCTGTATAAGCAAATGCAATAACAATAGAACTATACATATACGTGCGCATTCTATAGAATAATGTACAGTAATTTGAATTCCAAAATTTTCCAGAACAATTATATTTTTATCTCCTCTTTTTTTTAATAATCGATAGTTTTAACAGAAACAATGTCAATAAAAGTGGTTTTATCGTACATTAAAACACAGCAGTCAAATTAAATATCTCTACTTAATATTCAAACGACTAATAAATCGTGTGCTCACTATCTTCTCACATAATCATGTTTGAAGTTTATCATCTTGACTGGCCACGCACACACTAAAACCTAAATCGTTTATGCTACTCAATTCGGTGAAAAATCCCCTCCACCAACCTTTGACCGATGCATATATAAGAACATTCGCTAACTAAGTTTGCTTGGTCACTTGCGATTTGGACTCGATTTTCACAAATTCGTCACGACGATACCATGAAAGCTGCTTTCGCCATTCTTGTCTGCTGCCTGGTAGCTCTGCTGCCGGAGTCGAGAACTGATGTAAGAACATTTATTATTTATATTTTTAATAACAGTTCTTGATTACATTAAATGACTGTTATTTAGAGGGTATATTTGTTAAAAATGTTTAATTATTTCTTTATTTCTATTAGACAGAGGCAGAACCTCTGCCTGTACAACACGACCTAATTTGCCGAAAAGAACTTGGAATTAATGGTATGTAAAGAGAACCGAAAACAGTATTCCGTGAATGATCTTTGTAAATTTTAGATCGCACAATTGAAGACATTGCACCAGAGGAGAAAGAAAAGCTAATATGTAGTTTTATAACGTGCAATCTGAAAAAAACTGGAGAAGTAAGTTACTTTGAACTCAATTTTCACAGACTCATGTCTCAGTCGGACGTACTATACACTTTATAATGTTGCAGTTGGGAGCTGATGATGATGTATTTAGCGAGGAACTTTTCTTGAAACTCATACCAGACTTTGTAAAAAGCGAAGGAGGGCCCAAATTTATCAATGATTGTAAAGCTGAAGGTACGATAAAATCTTCAATTTTTTATTAAATGAAATTTAATTTACTTTTCGAAAATTGACAATAACAGCCAACAATAAAAATTATTCTTTTCAGCAAGCGGAAATTCGTGCAAATTTGTAAACTGTATTGCTAAAATTCAAAGACAACTGGACAAAGAATATGATAAATTGCAAAACATTAAAGAACATCAAAGAAATTTACATTAAAAAACATTAATAGAAATGTACAGTTTTCCTGTATATTTTTAGTCGACGATGTATGCAAGTTTTGTATTTAAATATTATTTAACTTTTTACAAGATTGTACTAAAAGTATATCCACCATTCGGTTTAATAAACCTCTTATAGTTAGTATAATATAGTTTTGTTATTACATCCTATCTTTTATCTTATCTATCTTATCTCAATTTAAAAACGTTCATCTTGTATCATTGCCATTTCACTGTTTATCTGTTATTATTTTTAAAAACTTTTGACTGTATTCATTCAAGTAAATTCCTAATTAAAAAAGTATTTTATTATAATTTATTTTAAAATATTCATAAAATTGTGAGTCATAATCAGCTTTTTGATTATTGATAGTATATACTTTTCGGAAAAGATTAAAAATTAATTTTTTTATTACATGTATATGCAGGCAGATATTTAATTATAATATATACAATATGAGATGAATACTCAGCAATAGTATTCATTGCCGTGTAAAACTTCCTCTAATTAATTAATTATAGAAAATAAATTACAATCCTTAAATGTACTATGAACATATTATATGATTTATAATAGTAAATTTTCTAATCATTTTATAAACCATTTAATTATACTTTAATCTCTACTGCATTTTTATAAGAATTCATAAAAAATGTTTTATTGCTTTTTATTTATAAAAAAAAATTCTCAAATTAGCATTTGATCCAGTATGTGTAATTAATTGTACTTAATTAACTGTGAAATTTTTAATGACATCATTTTAATAAGCACCTTCCTTATTATTAAGTCAAAGTTTCGTACTAGTAGACTCTTCTTTAATGATACGCAAATCTCACAATGTTGTTGGCATTTTATTTATCCCCTTTATTATTTGATATCGTGCATATATAAAGACGATGCGGAAAGAAAATTCATTTATTCATTCGTTTGTCGTTCTCAATTTGTGAAGCTTCTTATAATATTGGTAACATGATGAAAGTCATTTTTAGCCTTATTGTTTGTTGCTTAGCAATGGCTGCAGCTTCACCAGTAGATACTCAAAACATCGTAAGCAACTGTTAATAGTAAATAGTAATTCATTGAGTCTACAAAAATATATTAACATGAATTACTTCTTTATTGATTTTTATTTAATATGCTATTCTATTTAAGATTTTTTATTATTATTATTTTACTATTATTTGAAGTACTATTAATTTAAGCATATTAATTATTATAGAAAGAATTTGGTCAACTCTTGGTAAATTGTGCTTTAGAAGTTGGTTATAATCAAGGTAATTGATTAAATTTAACAGACTATCATTTATTCACGTATAATAATAAAAATGAATATTATTAGACAAAGTATCTGGAATTCTGTCAACCGACGAAAAAGAGAAAAAGGAATGTCATGCTGCTTGTGTTTTGAAAGGGCTGGGATGCGTGAGTTCCTTTTCTTTTACAAATATTTTTGGATACGTAATTCAATTATGTTATTTATTAAAAGTAAATATTTTAACTATAGTTAAACCCTAATGATACAGTAAATGAAAATGTATTTGCTGAATTTAAATACACTCCAGAAGAAATAGAGGAAACAAGAAAACTTATTATTGACTGTCAAGCAAAAGGTAATGTAGCTTCATTTACTATTTTTATTGATACGATACGTTTTATTTACATAAATTATTAGTGAATTCTTCAATAACTTTCTTATTTCAGCCCATGAAAATCCTTGTAAATTTGCAGCTTGTTTATAGTAAGGTAGAAACTAGAATTTCGGGAGTACATTCTTCTTATAAGAGAGAATAATCGGTGGTGTAGATGTATTAAATTAATTTATTCAAATAAAAAAAAAAATTAATATCATTTTTCTTACTTTATCAAAGTATAATTATTGAAATATTCGTCTTTTATCCTAAAACTGTTAACTGAAAATCACTAATTAATATTATTTTTTGAGGTCATGAAAATGAATTAACTGTCTTTTGCATTACCACCCCCTTTACGATATTACAATTGATGTTTATGAATGAATATAATAATTGCATTTACTGAAACAACGTATGTTTGTTCATTTTCTATTCACTCTAAATTTATTTAGCTTTTCGCACAGTATTACATCGTGAAAAACTCATTTTCGGATTTATTGCTTTCTTCTTGGAAATAACTACTGTTTCCCCAATACTTGCTCAGTACAAGTGGAGTAAGTCGCAACGTTTTTCTTCTAAAAATAAGTCAGTGCTGTTTACGATTAATTATTTATTGATGAGATAAATATGGCCTGCATAAATGCACCTGTCTGGAAAAGGAACCTAAGATAAGGGAATGTTTTGATGTTATTTTTGTAGTTTTCGTTGATAAGTTACAGAAATGCTTGATTTAACGAGTATTAAAAGTGAAATTATTTTCTGTAAAAATATCGCTATTAAAAATAAATAATAAGTTCATTCAAGATTACAGCTTTCAGACCTAACGTACGACGTCCAAGCATCGTTTACTCCTCTAAAAGAAGCTTTCCAAAATACTTTATCACGTCAACTGAAATCTCATACAATTTCAACAAAATTGTATAATCGTTGATAACTGCAGTATATAAAAAGGCCCGAGCCGTACCGTAACGTATTAGTTAATCGTCAAATTTACGAGTTAAATATTCAATGATGAAATCATTCTTGGTCTTAACTGCCTGTATTGTTACTGTTTCTTCGGTAAATTTTGTTCTTTCTTTGAAATAATTAAATTGATCAATAAACTGTTATGCTGATTGATGTTACAGATTTCTCTCCTTGATTTAAACGGTGCCACAGATGAACAAAAGCTGGCTTTAAGGAATTGTTTTCTTCACTATAAAATAGATCCAGGTAAATTGGACGCAACTTTTATGTATTTTTTCAAATATTTTTTATTTTAATGAATTTCCTTTTTCAGATATTCTTGAAATTGATGATGACAAACCTATTAATCCAATAAATAAACTTACTGGAGAACAACAAGGTTGCGTTGCTGTTTGCTTAAATAAGCATTATTACACTTTGGTTTGAATAATTTATTTCATTTGAGATCTTAAATTTAAAATTAAATTTGGGTGCTTACTTATTTCTCAAATTTCAGATTAAACCTGATGGATCTATTGATATTGAAAAGTGTTTGAAAGATGTTCCAGTTGAAAAAAAGGAAGAACTGAGAAGAACAGTTGAAAGTATCATCAACGAATGCAGAACCGAAGGTAATTAATTTAAGTAATAATTAAATATTAAATAATAATTTTCTATAATATTTACGATGTTTTAATGATTCAATTTTTAGCTGGTCCGAATGACTGTAAATTCATACACTGCATTGGAAAAAAAGGATCGCTTCTAAAAGCTTAATTTTAAATTTTTGTATTAATGTAAAAATTTAATAAATAATTGTAGATGTATCGTTATTAATCGAAAATATAATTATGAACAATTGAATAAGTTATTTTAAAATAAAAAATGTTCTAGTAAACTTAAAATTTAAAATCTTTAATTTGTTCCATTAATAGACATTGGAGTAATCTTTCAAGAGATTATAGTTTATCAATCTGACCAAAATTACACGTTTCGGGCAACTTATGTCCTTGTTGTTTGGACCAACTTATTACGCAATCAAAACACACTTTTGATAACCTATTGTATTATATGAACTGGGTAAAACCTTAAAAGGCGTGAATCATTATTTAACTGGAAATTTTTGTGTTAGTTAATAATAATCAATCAGTCGATAATCAGTGTACATTTTAATAGTTAATAATTGATTTTTATTAATATAATTAATTATAATTATCCAACTAAAAGTATTGGAAAAAATATAATTATTAGATACTGATTATTATATAAAAACTTCTTAATTTCCAAAATGTACTTCTCAAATTCTTGTCCGCCAAATTTGTTTTCGTATATATATAATTGAACGCTTCAGTTGATTTTCATAAATAATACTATCATTTTGTATGAGGCTCTATTTTCATACTATTGAACTAACGTATCTATACGCAAATTATAATTCTATAAACATTTTTAAAGTAAGTTTTAACAGTAAAATCTATATAAATTATAAAATTAAAAAATTCAGTAATTCATTAAATGGCATTATAGAACGACAGATGATTGTAATAGATGCAATATAGCTTAATATGTGTAATTTATTTGACTATAAGGTGGTGTCACACTAGCAGGAAACTGTCGAAGAATGAACAAGGTAAGGTAGACAAAATTGGAAGACAATGTAAAAATACTAATCTTTTTTTAAGTTTCCTAAAAAAGAACTGATTTCTCGATTAATTTTTCGTACTAGTAATGTTTCGAATTAGATCCAAATATTCGAATACTACTGAACCAAAATGATAAATTTATTTCAGATAAAACTAGATTAATCTGGAAGTTTAAAACGATTGATTGAATCTTTGCTCCTACAGGAAGATATTTTCAAATTATTTTATATAGGTCGATAAAGTCAGGACTTTTCAATATTTTTATATTTCTGCGTATAAAAATACATTTTATTAATCTATTGTAACAACTTTTAATAAAAAAAGTTTTAATAAAAGTTCATTAACGATTAAAGTAATGAAATGAAGCCTTTGTAACGTAAAATAAACGTATTGAACATAATTTATTACTTTTACCGAAAATGATTTATTTTCAATGATAAAGATATTAGTTAAATATTTTAATAAAAGTTAAACAACACTTTTGTAAAAGAAAATAATAAAATAGTAAGGTTAAAGTTTTAGCAAAATAAGAATGACTCATGTAGGTACTTCTTCCACTTACCGAAGAATGGGGTCATACACCGATGAATTATGAGCTACAGTGAGTATTTACACAAAGTTTCGTTAATATAAAAATACATCAAATATTATTTTTTTAATTGATTCATTTTTTTAGATTAAAATTCTTCACATTTTACTCAACCTACATATCAAAATTTGTCAAAATATATATTTCAATTTTTCAGTTCATGCGGATCGTTAAGTAAAAAACATTATTCATAAAACAATAAACACAGTTCTCAACTTGATGCTTAGGGGCTTTTATCATTAGAATACGTTGTGCAAAATGTAAATTAATTTATCATGGTAAAATTTTTAATAGGTCTTAATAGGTCATTTTTTAATAGGTCCCAATTTTTGTTTCGCTTTATTCACCAATCAAAATTTATATAGTTACGGAACATAATATAGACGCTCTTTAGGCCAGAATAATCTCTGCTATATAAAGCCATTAGGAGGGTAGCACAATTTAGTGCGTACTGAAAACGCGAACGAGTGAAGCGCGCAGTCTTTTAACCATGAAACTTTGTATCGTTTTGATTCTCTGTTTCAATGTAATTTGTTCGGTAATAACATTTCATTTCCTTTTAAAGAGTGACAATTTATAAGAAAGTTTTAATTATTTTGGATTTAATCCATACTAGCTAAATTTGAAATTAATAACTGTATTATTTAATCTGCGATTCTGTTTATGCTAATTTTAATTGTTCTTATAATGTATCTGTTAAATAAATTATTATCTTTTTTTTTGTAACTTACTTACCGATTTTACAGAATCCGATTCCGGGAACGAGACATTGGGGCTCTAAAGTAAAGGAAACTGTCAAAGAATGTCTCATCAGTTACAATTTAAATCCAGGTAAACAATATAAAATTTCGATTGTATAATAAGTAAATAATTGAAATTTGTATTTAAATAAAATTTTGAGCGATTTTAAAAAATTAATAAGCTTTAAATTCTATAAGATTAAAATATTTACAAATTTTTTTTATAACTACGTGTGTACAAATATGTACTTTAAAAATTTTTCAAAAAATTATATAAATTTCAGCTATTACGGAATTGGAAAAAGAAGAAAATTTTGATCTCTATGATAAACTTACTGAAGAACAACAAGCCTGCGTTTACAGTTGTGTTTACAGAGGTTTTAACTGGGTAGGTGAACTAGTTAAAAAGAACTCTAATATAATTTCTCAACAATATCCCAAAATAATTTATTTGTGCAGTTACTTCAAACTTTAATTGCTTTTTTTCTGATATGTAGTTAAGAGCTGATGGATCATTGGATTTTGAAATCCTGAATGACGGTGATACGCCCGAAGAAGCAGCCAAATTCATCAAAAACGCCCAAGAATGCAGAGCTGAATGTAAGATTGTTTAAATTGTTCACATATTAACTTATACTTTCAACACGATTGATTCCATTTTGGAATATTTTTCTCTTTTTTTAGTTCCCAAAGACGACTGCAAATTCTTCATGTGCGTCGATAAAAAAGATGTATAAATTAATGTTCTTTCTTTATTTCATTTATTTAAGATAAGAAAATAAAGATTATTTTTAAATATTGAAAGCATTTCAAGTTTTTGGGACGATTTTAATTTAATAAATTTAAACAGTGACATTTTTTGTACTTAGCATACTAAATCATTTTATTAGTTTTAAATATTTAAATCTTTCGAAACTTATCACTTTTTAATATTATACTGAATTATAATTAAAGTACTCAACAGGTACAAATTCTTAATTTAAAAGATAATTTAAATCAGAAAAAAACCAGTAAATTTTTCTACATCCATCATAGATCAATTGACTTAAATTAATAAATAGTTGAAAACCCTTTCCTATCAGCGGAAAGTCAAAATACTGACCGAGCAAAATACTAAACAAGCATAAATCTGCATTTCGCTTCGAAGCCATTGACGTCCGCATAATACTGAATGAAAGCACGTGGTGGAGTAATCCACGTGCTCTACTTTCGCAGCCTCTGTCAATCTGCAGCTACATGAATGGGTCAGGTTACAATCTCATAACTTATTCAGTCCAGAGCGCTTCAGTGCGGTTTCGTGCTTTGACAGATATAGGCTCGGAACATACTTCGCCAAATACTGCCTCCGACAGCATGAAGATAATTGTTGTTTTCCTCCTGTGCCTCGTTGGTGCTTTTGCGGTACGTCGTGTTTGTATTGTCCGGGCTCGGATTTATTACACTGAGAGAAATGTTTTATTAAAAATTACTACACTGTATACCAAAGTGTACGCAAACTTGCGTTATCCTAAAAATTACTATTACCTTACTAAAATTTAATATAATTTTAGTAAAAATTGATATCGCTTTATTAAATTTTAGTATGTAGTATAATCATTTTCAAGATAATGTAAGTTTGCATACACTTCAATATACAGTAAGTATAGTAATTTTTAATATAACATTTTTCTCAGTGTATCGACTTGACGACGTATGAAATTAAAATTTGTTATTTATAAGCGAAAATTATTTCTTTTTTATCAATTAAATTCGCAGTATAAATAAAGATTTTTTATTAATTATAAAAAAGAATTAAAATATAATATTGCAATTAATCTTTTAAACAGGATAGTACAACCACAAGCTCTAAAGATGATGAATGGATAGCCTGTATTGTTGAAATTGCACTTAATCCAAACATGATGTCTTCTAAATCACCAACAGAAGACCAGAGAAATTGTTATTTGGCCTGTATGTACAGAAAAATAGGATACGTAAGTATTGAAAGATTTGTCAGATAATTATCGCCTTATGCACGGAGAAAAATGTACGAATAAAAATTACTATACTTTTTTGTAATATCTTAAAACAATACTATATTATTTAGTAAACTTTAATAGAATTGTAGTAAAAATTGCTAAAAGTTCTATTAAATTTTAATATTTAATATAGTAATTTTTTAGGATAATGCAATTTTGTGCCCCATTACAAGAAAGTATAGTAATTTTTATTCGAAGATTTTTCTCCGTGTACAAAATTTAATTTAAGAATTTCGAATTAACACGGCAGATGAAGAAGGATGGAACGCTTAATGTGGAATCGATACTTTCTAATTCTACCGGGGAAAAGAGGATAGAAGATAGAAAAAAATTAATTGGAATTATCGAGACCTGCAAATTACAAGGTAAAGTTCTTTTTGTTATAGTTCATAATGCAATTAGAAATTTTACCTGTCAATAATTTTGCCTTATTACTTTAGCCGGAGATGATGCTTGCAAAAAGGCAAGATGCTATCAAGATCATCGTTTACGGTTGTCAAACGTTTATAGTTATAACATTTAAATTCTAATTAATATTTAGCCACTGAATATCAAGCACAATTAGCTATTTTTCTACCTGGATGGTAAATATAGATCTGCCTGTCCTTGCAAAAATTAAGCCTGCTATATATTACCGATTCGACGTAAAAAACAGTTATTAAATATTAATGTAATTGAAAAATCTATAGTCAATAAAGAGAGAAATATCAACTTTCAACGTACTTGTCGCCAAGTCTGGAATCGGGTTGCAATCTGTGCCTTCCGCTTGTGGCTCAAATTCAAGCGAAATGTTTTAATTTGCTGAGGTGATAGCTGACCGAATCATACATGTATATGTTTTAAATTAAATCAATTATCTTAATTTTATAGTCTACTTAAAGCGAAATTAAAAGGTGGCAGTATAATTTTGAAGCACATAACTTTTGGGCTGCAATAAAGAGGAATTTACATAAATACATAAAATGAAGATCCAAACTGTATGTACTGTGAGATGTATTCAAATAATTTTATAAATGATTTTTCTGTAAAACTATTTATAAAAGTAAAGCAATAAATTAAAGAAATTCATTAAAAGAGTATAAAAAGCGATTTTCCTTGTAAAAATATTTCTAAAATTAAAGCAATAAATTAATTTTGTCTCATTTAGCCTTCAATATAAGCTTCATGAAAGTTAATTATATAACTATGATAAATTAATGCTTAGCTTTTGTCAATTTCCACTATCAATAACAAGAGAAAATTCATCCTAATTATAGTGCAAAACGTATGCGGGTATTTTTGCACAATAACTGATAATTTTCATATTATAAAAAGGTAAAAACGGAAAGTGCTTGATTTACAAGTTTCAGTTGCAAGTGGATTTTGATCACGGAATAGCATTCACCATGAACGCCGCAGTATTCACTCTTGCTTTCTGCATTATTGGAGCTTTTGCGGTAAACAATATTGTCCTTTATAAAAACTATATTTTAGCCATAAGTGACTTTTTCAGTTATTATTTTTCCAAAGACCTGTAAGTGGTAAAAATAAGGTTTAAAGTAAAAACTTTGTAAATTCTTAATTTTTTGAAAACCCGTCCTTTACTACGATGAACATCTACCTCATATTCAGGTGATATTTTAAACTCTAAATTGTTAATTAGTAACAACGAAAAGCTGAAAAATAGGAGCGATAAATAAGTGTTTTCTTTTAATTTTTAGTTTATAAAAAAGAAACTTAATTAATTAATTTTACTTTCATCAGGGAATAATTGATCACAATGAAGCAGGCGTGGAAGTTAATGATGCCTGCCTTATTGAATATGGAATTGATCCAAGTAATTAAGATTTTTTAAATAATAAATACAAATGTCTGTGGCTGAATCTCTAATATAAAATTTAATTTTTATAGATTTAGTTTACAACGACAGTTCTGATGAAGTGACGGCACTTACGGATGAACAGGTGTATTGCGTTGCTGCTTGCATTTACAGAGATTATGGAATTGTAAGTAGAATTTAATTCAAAAAATTTTAGATAAAAACCTTAAATTAATCTGTAGAATTAATTCGTATTATTTAAGAAAACCGTTTTATAATATTTAGTTTAGTTTATAGTTACTGAATTTTTTATTGAATAAGACCAGGCAGAACTATTGATAAACGAGAATATTCTAGTAACATAATTACTATATTTTTCAATCATCAAATTCAACCTTTTTTATCAATAAATTATAAATAAATAAGAAAAAGACATTTAAAAAAAGGAATACTCTTTCTGATTGTGATTCGTGTTCTTGTTCAGATGAGGCCCGACGGAACGGTGGACGAAGAAAAAGCAGACACGTACTTCGGCGAAGACGACTCGAGGGAAAGAGACATATTTTTCGCCGTTTACAACGCTTGCAAGGAAGGTGGGATAAACGGATCTAAGCGTAACAATTCAATTTTAAAATCGATTGTACTGTACTTATTTATCAATTTTCTTTCCAGGAAAAGTTGCTTGCAAACTCGTTCAATGCATGTTCCAAGAACTGAAGAATCATTGGGGTAGCAACAACAGCACGCCCGACTCTACTGAACTGAGCAGAAGATTCTTTTCTCGCAAAGGGTTAATAGAATTCTTATAGAGGCGGCTTTCTTAACTTTATTTTTAAATGACGAAATAATTTAAGATGATCGACCATTTTTTTTTATATAAAAAAGATATTGCGGTAATTTTAAATGTAACAAACTGTAGAATTTTAGATTTTTATAAGGCAATTCATACAAAATAAATGTTATAAAAAGCATAATTAATTCGTTTATCCTTGTTTTATTTAACGAACCTACAAAATGTTTAATCTTAAGCACCATAAACATGCGGGTATTTTTTTAACGTTTTCTTAACGAGAGAAGCGAGTATTTCATTCTTTCATTTAGTGCCTGCTTGAACTTCTAATATAACAAACAAATTGAAAATATTAATAATTATTATTTTCTTATTATTCTTATGGAACATTATCTTTTTAAAATACGGAAATGAAAGAAAGTCCCGTTCCATCAGAATAGAAAAAGCGAGGAATGCGGGTGCAGATTATTTTCTCTGAGGGCGCACATCAATTTTCTGTGAAATACCGATAAGTCATATGGTATATAAAGGGTCTAAAAACGTGCAAATTGAACCCAGTCGCTTTGTTAAATAATACCAGCGTACAAGTTTCGGTTTATTTTTTCACCATGAAGAGGATATTGCTCTTTATCATTTTTGGATTTTACTTTGCCACAATTCACGGGGTAAGTCATTAAATTTAATGTAGTTCTCTTTTAACACCTAAATGCTGTAAGAAAGCAGGAAACAAACGTTTTAAATACAATGGTAGAATAAATAAATAAAAAAAAAACAGCGACAGTTGGAAGTACTATAAATATTTACGTAAATCAAAATAGTTCTAAACGTCTTTCAAATAACGTTTAGAATAACAATATCTATTTTGTAACAGTAATTATGAATTGCAGTAAGTAAACTGCTAACATATAAAGATTACTTTATTCAAGATAATTTATGTTTACTTAAAAACACCCACATAATATTAATATTAATTTTCTTGTTTAAAAAGGTAATAAAAAAAGTCGTAAAGTGTATACTTTAAAATATATAGAATAAGTAATTCATGTTATAACTATTTTTATTCAAAGTTTAATTACTTAAAATTTAATCATGCGTTTGTTTTAGATTAAAAAAGAAGTAAATCCCAAGAAAGTAAATGTAACTGAATTTATGGAGGTAATGCAAACGTGTGGAAATACACTTGGATTTGATAAAGGTCAGGTTTACGAATAAAGTATGAAATATAAATGATATTAAAGTATAACTGTAAACTAATTTTCTTTTTTAGATTATAAATTGAGTCTTTTCGACAGCAAAGCAGATTTTAACAAAACACTTTGTTTATCATTCTGTGCTCTTCGAAAACTGAATTTGGTGAGTAATAAATTATAAATTATTCAAAAAAGTAATCATAAATACTATTTAAGAGCGATTGTTTCTATTTGCATTCAATACAAAAAGCAATTTTATGACGACTTTCAATCAAATAAGATTACGACTTAAAATCGTAATTGTCTGTCATTAGCTAGCTACAATTTATACATGCATTAATTCGAACTATTAATTTTCATGATTGTTGCAGTACATTGTAGAAGACGAAATAAAAAAGCAATTAATGAACGTTACATCAGAGGAGCATTTAAAGCTAAAAGAAGAAATATACAAAGCACTAGATATATGTCAACATCGTAAGTACTTATAAGATTTATACTGACTTTGCAGGAAATAATGGTCATTCATTTTTCTTAGTTTTAGATGATCCGTGCAGATTATTTGACTGCTTCTTTGAATATGCAAAAGGTATTGACGACAAGACCAAATCTTCACCGATGCTGATCAAATTTTTTGCCGAGGGCCGATTATAATTTTAATCTGAAAAACGATCTTGCTTGGAATTTTTTATTATTAACGTAGTTTCAAAATTTGTCTTTAAAATAATGTAATTTTAATATTTTTACCAATCATTACAAAAATAAAATTTTAATATAAAAGTATTAAACTGCGAATTCCTTAAAATTCCAAACCTTTTAAAATAATCAAGTCTTAAAGCTCAATAATTCTAGGATAATTACTTATGAAAAAATTCTACGTTTTTACACTCCATCAGTACACCAACATATATATCAACTTCGTTTAGTTAAATAGCATCGAAGATCTAAAACTGCTTAAACTGCTCATTTAAAAAGTTTGAGGTCAGTAGTCGAGTTTTCGAATTTCTAATCGTGAAGTCTGTCATCATTTTGGCAAATAGCAGTGTACTCAACTATTCATCGACAGTGCTTATTCAGCGGCGATAAGTTTCTCTGATAATTAACTTTTCTCGATTCGATTATTAATCTTGTTTTTCTTCCTAATATTTTTATGCGTCATTACAAATTGAAAATTTTTTAAGAAATCTTAAAAACATTGTTTGATGAATCTACATTTTTACTGTATAGCCATAATTTCTAAATCGATAAATGTTTGTATATTAATATCGCATAGATTTTTTTATTTACAATCGATTAAATAAACTGTTAAATTTTAACAGACATAAACAAATTTACAACAATTACAAATAAAAAATTATAATTATATCTACTTAACTTTACTTGCGACCAGATGAATCAACGCATTCGAAATCAACGCAAGTTATTAACTATAATGCAGTAACTTTTTCGAGAGTTGCCTGAAAAAGTTCGAGTTACTTGATATCCATGAAGTGCTTGAAAAACTTCAAGTTGCTTGATATCCATGAAGTGCAGTGCCAAAACATTTTCTTCGACTGAATTGCAAAAATTTTATTTTTTACGTGTAATTTATTTTATCCTTGAATAGACACTAAACGAACGCAAAAAATGGTTTAAAGACTAGTATTACTTCGCGAAAAGTGCATTAATCATAGCTAAATACCTTTTATGTAATTGCAACGTAAAGATTAGTATATCTTTATGCTTATTTACGAAATAACAACGACAGTTTTACATTTTTTCGTATACTTAAAATAATTTCTATTGTAATTGTGTTTATGCAAAATTTGATTTGTTTAAATTACAACATTAAACAAAAAGAATATTACTATGAATTATTGAAAAAAACGTAAAAATATAAAAAATGGTAACATGACATGACATAATCAAGTACCCAAGCATATTTATGTATAGGAAATAAATGCGTGCCATTCATGCGTCACATATTCGTAACAATAGTTTAAAAAAAAATTGCCATTCTTATACGTGTATTCAGTGACAATTCATAGTTCTTACTGTTATTATTCTAACACAATTTTTCTCGATTATAACAAAGGTACGCATTAAAAGAGGACAAGAATTAGAATTATAAAATAATCAGTGGTAAAAACTTGTTGACGATATAGTTAAGTTAATTCATTGTTGATTCATAATAGTACTGGCAATTACTGGTATTGAATAATTATTCTAGATTACAACATGTAAAAAAGACGTCTTCAAATCGTTCGTATATTCCAAACAATTTTCGCATTGATATAAATCTAATTTAAATCAATAAACTAGTTTTATGAAACACATACATTGTTTCAGCCAAGTTGTGATAATTATTGCATCAGTTAGATTAAGCGAAGATATTTTTTTATGAATATTCCTTCTAGGTCACTAAGTGTAGACTCAAAATCTGTTATTCAATAAAAGAGTATATATATCCAAAGCCAATTATCGGCGACTGAAAGATTTTATGCAAAGTACAAGCAAATTTTGTGAAAATAAAACTTTTAATTGTGATTTTAAAAAATGTTATTAAAATTAATCGATTTTGTCGGTCTCAATGAACTCTCTTTTCTCCCTTAAGACTTTCTCATTCACGTATGTTTTTAAACAAAAAAAATGAACTTTATAAATTTACAATGACGCGTTACGCGCTTACTTTATGCGCATACTAATTCTCGCTTCTCAAAATGCGAATGAAACCCGATCTACTTCACAAATCACGCAATTATAACGGTACGGCAGCGCCGAAAGGTCATTTTTTTCCGCGCAACCTTATAAAAAAAACGAAATAATTATCCTTCCGCAAGTTCAAAATACATACATTATTATTTGACAATCGAAGGCCTAACGGAGCGTCGGATGCATTGCGTTCGCTCGAACCGGCCCCCCGATAACGAGCAACAACAATCGATGCAAGCCGAACCGGTCTCTCTCAAAACTGCAAGCCGATCTGCCGGATGATTTTGCGCGATTTATCGAGATAGAATAATATGTCAATGACGATCGATAATCACCCGAGCGGTGCACAGTTTCTCGGTAAGGCTGTGCGCGCGCCAATACACTCTCAGATCAAGTTATATCCAAGTATAAAAAGGAGACGTTAGATCGGCAACGACACCAGTGCCTTTGGAGCTGTTCGATACAAGCCGACTAGTCGATATTTTGTATACTCGGTGTCATGAGGTCCTTCGTTATTCTGTTGGCGGTGTGCGCCGTTGGAGTTTACTCGGTGAGTTTATTTTTTTATTTTTTTTTTTTTTTTTTTTTTTAGAACCATTTCGCCAGGCTAAAGTTTTCAATATCTGGTGGTTGAGTATATTTTTATCAAGCGATGCGTGAAAAATATCGAGAACCACCTATCTCGAACATCTCTGAGTAGTGCAGTGAACCATAACTTTTTAATTTAGTATCTCATTTTTCACTTTTTTTAAGAACCACTTTATTTCAAACTCACCTTTCGTTAGAAAATCTCTCGAATAAAAATTGCGAACTAAAATTGAAAAAATTATATGCAGGCGACACTCACCGACGAACAGAAAGCCAAACTGAGGGAATACAAGGATGCGTGCATTGCGGAAACGGGAGTTGATCAAGGTTAGACAAACCGAATAATACAAAGAAGCTTAATTAACCTATCATGAAAAATTAATAACAACCGTTTCTCCTTTTCAGCAACCATCGATAGAATCCTCAAGGGAGAGCAAGTTCCCCGTGACGACAAAATTAACTGTTACGCCGCGTGTATCTTGAAGAAGATCGGCATCGTAAGTAGATTTTTAAACTATTTAATTAAAAAAGAGCTTAGTTTTAAATCTGTAGCAATAAATATAATACCGTAGATGTTTATTGGACTAAGAAACTTTTATCTTGGATTGATTCATTAAAAATCCCAGAGTTTCCAAAGCTTTATCATCTAAAATTTTCGCAAAAATAAATTAGTCATCAATTGACTTTTATTTCTTTAAAAAAGATTCAAACTAGTAACTAATAAAACAATTTTTTTAATACAAAAAACGCAATAAATCAAACGATTTTATCATTTAAAGTAGAAAAAATATTGTTTTTAAACATAAATTGTTTTAATATATACTTGAAGTTTTCCGAAGTTATATTTTTATTGGTTTTTATCAAACGAAGCTTCTGGATTACTGTTTTTTTATTTTGTAGATTAAATTTTGCATGTGTAGTCAGACAGAATTCGATTATCGCTCTTTTAAAGAAGCTATGCTCTTACATTTACTTACTCACGAAATCTGACTGAAGTACGAAAACTTTTTCTACTTTAATAAATTTATAAGTGGACAAATGCTTTTGTCCGAATAATAATTACGAAAATCAAACTTAAAGCAGAAAAAGTTTTCTTACTTTAGTCAGATTTGGTGAGAAATTCTTTCTGATTACACTTGTAACATCTACACGAAAGAAAATGAAAGAAACTTGAGTCCAGAAGCTTCGTTTGATAAAACCCATAAAAAATGTAACTTCGAAAAACTGCAGAATACCATTCAGATGAATGAAATTTCAATATTTCCCCTTACGAAATCACTCAAAATTAAAAAAAAAAACCTGTCTCATTCTGCCTAGATGCGCGCCGACGGAACGATCGACGTCGAAGTTGCTCGCTCGAAAGCAGGCACGACCAACGTCGACTTGGAGAAGGCTAACAAGGTCATCGATAAGTGCAAAGATTTAAGTGAGTATATATGTCTTCCTTCGCCTCTTCTCGAATAGACGCAAAAAAAAAGGCTCAAACGTTCGTTCGTATTTTTTACAGCCGGAAAGGACACCTGCGAGACTGGCGGCAAAGTATTCGAGTGCTTCCTGGCCAATAAGGACTTTAAAGTACTGGACTAAGTGCGTGAACGCTGCGGTTCTTTTTTGTTTGTTCTGATGTCAAAATGTTGTAATTTTAATAAATAAGTATTTTTCTCATCAAAAATTTCTCCTTTATGAATTAGTGTACCCTTCAAATCTGATCAATCACATTTAATTGGTTAAAAGATAATTTATTATTGTACTTGCTGTAATTTAACAATTTCCTTGAAAATGAAATGCATTTTATTATTTATCATTTGGCACTCGATAAGTTAATCTTAAAGCGTTTTGTTAGCCAAGAGAATATTCAGTAGCAGAAATATTTTCCCAGTTGTGCACTATAAGCCAATTCAAGCTGCTGTAAATTATAATAAAATGAAAGCAGCAATTTTTACTTTCCTTTCAATCTTCTTATGTGTGGTATGTTAGCAAATTACATAAATCATAAAGAAAATTAAATAAATCATTCTCGAACATCTAATGATTCGTTGCAAGCGATTAGCAAAGTTCGCGTCAGTAATAAACCTCAATAAACAATCGCGCCAATTAAACTTGTTTTAAATAGGCTCAATCGTCGAAAATACTGGAGAACTCGAAACACAAAAGTTGCGCAAATGTGACCCGGATAAATGTTGCTGTGAATCTATTAGATAAAGAATGCCTGAAAAAATCAGAGCAGAGCATCACAGACGAATGTGAGTGTCTTGAAAAAACTTTTATCTATGTAGAATTGCAAGCTTTCTCGATGATATATTTCTTTTGGCAGCTTTTTACTTTCAATCGACATATCTTTTAGATTTTAGGTACGAGGAGGGAGACAGCGAAAATAATCTGGAAGTTACAGATGTGAGAATGGATTTGTACGCAGTTTGTTTGCTTAAAAAGGCAAGCCTTGTAAGTACAATGAGTCATTTTTATCCACGACTTCGTTTTAAACGAACTATTTAATTTTCAGATGAATGATTACGGGAAAATCAACCTGAATTTTGATATTTTGAAAATTATTCAGCATCTGTATAAAAGAACCGATGAAAAGGGTTTGGGGTTGGCTTTTGTAATTAAGTCTTTGGAAAAGTGTAGAAACTTGAGTGAGTCGATTCAAAGTATTCATATTTGAAATTTTTATAATTTTGAATTACACTTTAATTTTCTAGTTGGAGTAAACGAATACGAGACTGCAATTAAAATAATGAAATGCTTATTGGAGAATCAAGAGACAATATTATGGTGCAATCAAAGCTAATTCAGATAAAATTCTTTTAACTTCATTAAAACAGAGACAATATAAGTATTATACATAAGTATATCCGTAAATTTTAAAAACGTAGCATAATTTCCTACTTTGTACATCAAAAATGTCGTTGAATGTTCGACAATGCTTTCTAATAAATTCGAAAAAAATTGAAAGAGGGTTTTTCTTATATCGAATTTAGGTAGTGATAATGTAGCATTACGCGCAGCTAAACACATAACCTTTTTATCGTTCACCAAATCTCTGGTTAAAATCGAATTTTCAATAAAAATGGATTTCCTTACCCCGAAACATTATCCCTGGAGGCCAATTTTGGGTCACGAATCCATCGATTCGTATCCGGTGTAAGTTGCTCTTAAAATTTCAATAAGAAATTCCAATTCGTTGCTAAACTGAACTGAGAACAAGCAGGCCCCCAAGTATTTATTCCTTCTACGAATTACCGTTTTATCCTTATTAATCTATCCCACAGTCCATCACTTCCGATAGCAAACCAACAATCACGTCCGTGCTATGTACCGAAGGGCATGAAAACGTTGCCGTTGAAGTTCCCGAGTTTGGTGTGCGGTTTCAATCGAAGTCCCGTTCATGCAGCTCGGGCGGCTCTCGCCACCAGATATACAGCTGAAAAATGGTTCGAGGACCGAGACAGTATCATGAAGGAAGTGTCGTCCAACCTGGAGGACTCGGCGAAAGTTAGGAGCAAGTTGGAGGATATCATTAAGTAAGGCGAAATGAGTTTTGACGCGTTGAAAATTATCTGTAAAGTATGTTTGTTTATTGGACGTTTTAAAATAACTTTTTAAATATTGTAACAATATTTAACAACGTTCAATTTATTTTCATATTTAAGTAGCATTAAAAATAGAATTAAAAATTGTGTCTGTTTGTAGCGCACATAAACAAAAACTGGCACATTTCGATAGCTCAAAAGACAAGAAAAGACTAGATATCTGTATAACTTGTTTCAAATTGAAAGTTAATGAATTGTCCGAAGAATCAGACAAATTAATAAAGGAAAATGCAAAACTGGAAGATTTTAAGCGGGAAATACAAAATTGTGAACGAAATATCGAAGCTCCTCTGCAAATAGCTCAGGAGTGCCTTTCCCTTCGAGAATCCAGACACAGTTATTAATTACATTTGATTACAATAATCTTATTGATTGAGACAATCGTATTAATAAAATGTTCATGGAAATAATTTTCAGAAAGCGAGCTTATAAATGATGCGGTGGAAAAGGCGCTTATGAAAGAAATTGAAGTTTATCAAGAAAACAAAAAAAACATGAAAAACAATTTAAAACAGATTAAAAATCAAGTAACTTGATTTAATATTGTATAATTAAATTGCTTATAAATTATTAATTTTAATTTTAGTTAGTACTTGGAAGAAAAATACAAAACGACCTGGAGACTTTCTTGAAACCTGCTTATTGGGTTCTTCATGTTGATAGAAGGGAAGAAGAAATAATGAAGTGAAGAGTCATTTTATTGGTATTTTAATGCCATAGGAATTGGTTTATTATATTTACTACTAATTTTCAGGCTTGGAGATTCACAAGCCTGGATGAGTGAAGCCGACTGTCTTCTAAACAAATCTATCTCTACAAGGAAATGCACAGGTCATATAAAAGAACAAATTAGTGCGGAAAGAAACGAAGTGTGCAATGCAATTTTAAAATATTGGAATGAAACAAATGTAATGTTTGATTGTAAAGTAAGACAACTAACGGCATCTAAGAATGAAATTGAAAATTCGTTAGAAGAGGTATCAATAATTCAAATTACATTTTTGGAAACAAAATTTCTAAATCAAATTTTTGTTATAATTCTTTTTATTTTTTATAAACACAGATAAAAAATGAGATATATTCCCTTGAAAAAAACATACATTATTTGAAATCCAATAAAGGAATTCATTATGATTTTACTCAAAGCGAAGAGCAACTAAAGCTTTTGCTAAGAACTGAAAAAAATCTTGCGGTTGAGCTCGAGGCCAAAAAACATTCTCTCTTCATCGACGATCAGACGTGTATTTCAATGAGAAAATGTTTCCCAATAGTAATAACCATTAGATACTAAACAATATTTTGTTTGTCTTGTTATATATATATATTTCAATATAATACATTAGATTTGAAAAATATATTTTATTAAAATTTTAATTCTAAATCCATAACAAAATTGTATTTAACAGCAAACGCGTGATTTCGTGACGCACAACTCGACGATAATCTATTCACATAAAAATAAAACTAAAATAATTTCATCTCTTTTTCTTTTTTAATCACCGCTCTGAAAAAATAGTTTTGTACATCCTTGATGTGCTATTCGACACTAATAATACATTTCTGCCGCTTAAACTGGGAAATATCATATGTGAATTCTGAAATTATGACATTCTTTATAAATAAATTATACTTTATAAAATACGAATAAAAATTTAAACGTAATTTGTTAAAGTACGTATTGTAACTTAAAAATCAATAACTAAAAATATATTGAATCGTAATATAATTTATACTATAAGAAATGCTTTTTATGAAAATAATACATATGAAATTTCCTAAAGTGTTCGGCAGATTTTAGTTTTTAACTTAATCTACTCATCTATACACAATCCTTAACAGACTCTTACATTTCACTGTTCGAAACATTAGAGTCAATTCATGTCCTGCACTTTTCTTCTAACATTCAGGAACCAACAAAAAAGACGTTTATCGTAATTCGTTTCAGTCGATATTTCTCGTCCACTTAAAAGACGCGATGGATTCGAATACTGCATTAGCAGATGTATCGTCATCATACTCATCTTTCAAATAATAGATTTTGATGTTATCTTGTATATGACATTCCAAAATATTCTTTTTCTCAAACAATTTTAGAGAATTCTTTATAGGATCGACACACAAACTTTCCCCTGTAAAGAAGAAGCATTTATTAAATAATTAGTATTTGAGAATTGTACTTAAATTATACTTTTAAAAAAAAGTTAGTCACCATAATTAACAATCCCTTGATCTAAGTTTGTCTTAATTTCACTAAGAATGTCTTGAACTAAATCCCTTTCTGACAAAGAGCGGCCAACTAATTTTCTTAAACAAAAAGCACTAAACGTATATGTATCTATTAGTGGTCGTAATAAAGTGTGAAGGAATTCCATACGTCTTGAGTGCTTTTCATCTAAACTAAGCTACAAATTCAAATAAAGAATAATTAAGTGAATACAATTAATAAAAGAAGAAAGAAATGAATATGATATAATTTATCTTACTTTAAATTCTATTTTATTTTTAGTTTTGTGTTCATATTCCTCGTCAGAACTATCATCCATCTGTTTAGCCATTCTTTTACTCCAAAGTTCTTCATCTAAAAGGCCGTCCTATAAATATCGAAAAATAATTAAAATTTCAAACAAGATCTATCGAAACATATTTTCATAATTTCTTAAAGAACCCAAAGTAATTACCTCATTTTGATAAATAATGCCATTTTCTATGAGATTTTCTATCGTAGCAACGATGACATCTTCGAGATTCTGGCAAGGCTTGCAAAAAATGAATTCATATTTGAGTATATCACAGACGGTTAGAGCGTTTTCCACGAGCTTCTTTTGAAAGACCGTGATATTATTAGAGGCAATCGCCTCTGGATCGTTGATCTGCGACTTTAGAGCTGCATATAATGCTGTTACTACAACACTGTCCATAACGTAGTGCATAAGCAACGTGTTGCTATAATAAGCAAGTTCGATCACGTTTGGAAGGATTGACACTGGACGGATAGCTGTGATCATTTGAGATTTAATCGGCTGACCGTCTACAGCATCCGTGATCTCCTGTCTCTGTTGTTTTACCAAACCTGGTCCCAGAATTTCCAGCTGAAATTCGCAAGTTATTGTAGTGAATAATTATTTTTAACAACTTTTTACTACATTATAGTATTATTTATGTCATAACACGTACTGCGTGATTAATAATGTCAATAGTTTCTCCACAAAATGCAACATCTCGATGTGCCCATTCTAACTCTTGTCTCATAGCATCAAAAGCCTCTACTAGCTTTTCTAAAGTACAGCCCTCTCTGAATTTATTAAGTAATAAGAAAGCGACGACATTCGTTGACATTATCGGTGTTGATTTTGAACAGTCTGTAATTAATTCAATTTTTTATATTACATGAATAAATAAAAATAAGATTTGACTGCACTAGAAAATTGATTCTTTAAAATGTATTAAAACGGTTTTATTAGCGGTTTAATTTTACCATAAAGAACATGACGAGCAATTTTATCGACCAGTTGTCGATGTTCTTCCACAACAACGTCGGTACCATACAACGACGACGTTGACATAGTAACTTTTAATGGCCTCTCCGCAGGACTAGGTATCTCTAATTTGTTTTGTTGTCCTTGGAAAAACTTCAGCATTTCCTAAAATTGTTCAGAAGCACCATCGTTAAATCAAATTCTTCCACCTTCTTGCTTGATTTTTACAAATAACCTTTCAAGAACGAGCTCACCTTTAACGAGAACGGCTGACAAACATCGATCTTGACGATGCCGTAATCGCCCATAAGCGTCGACCAGATAGCTCGGATGGTCGAGCCGAAAGTCTCCATCTTCTTGGGCTGTCCGAGCTGTTCCCTGACAAAGTTTCCGTCGACGAGTCTCTCGTAGTTCATGGAGACGGGCACGAGGAGCGCGTCCTCGATGGTGCCGTCCATGTAGGCGTCGATTACGACGCTGAGGATGCCGCCCTTGGGCATGCAGGGCTTGCCGGTGCGCGTGCGACCGCCCTCTACGAAGAACTCCAGGTTGTGGCCCGCCCGCAGGCACTCCATTATGTAGGTGTGTAGAGTCGCTCGGTACAGCAGGTCCCGCCGACCCGACACCGGATCCATTCTGCGCTTGATGAAGAAGGCGCCAAGACGACTCATTAGCCACCTGGAACAGATTGATAAACAATATTTTTGTGGAATCAAGCAGTTACTTTTACAATATCAACCAATTAAAAAAATGAATGTACTAGTAATGCAGTGCAAGTCTAACACAGAGAACATTGAGAACAATTCACACGACTAGCCGGTACTATAAATATTACCGCTACAAACTGCAACCTACCCAAACAGGGGGATCCTCAAGTTGTCGCCAGCGGCGATAAGCGGGCTTCTGATATTGTGCGTGTGCGTCAAGAAGCTGATCATGATGTAGTCCAAGTGGCTCCTGTGCAGGGGCATGAAGACGAGGGGCACGTTGGCCTCGTTGGCCTTCTTCAGCATCTCGATGTGCCGGCTCTGCACGGCGGCGGACTGGATGAAGCATGGCAGCAGCTTGTAGAGCGTCCAGGCGGTCAGTCGGAGCAGCGTGTCGCTCAGCAGGCTCTGCATGCGCTCCAGGATCGACTTGGCCCGCTCCTCCGTTCTCCGCAGCGCCTCTTGCTCGGAGCAGCCGTCGTCTTGGCTGAGCTCGCGAGCTGTTTGTCGTATTGCGTCCTTCAGTCTCTCGTCGTCCAGGACCTGTTGATTGGAGTTTGAATTAGTGAAGGATTGTTGCGGCGATTCTGCGAGCGTATGCATACATTGTAGAATTGCGGACACGTGAGTACGCGTGCAGCTATTAAATTTATTTTAAAGTTTAATTATCTTTTAAAGCTTCATAATTGTACTGCATTAAATATTTGATTTTTATTCGAATTTTGAATTTGTTTTGGAAAACATCCCCATCCCGTTTGAAAAATACTAATTAAAATATAGTTTTTATTTGATAACTTAAGTTTTTGAAACTTATTTTCAAACGTATTAAATTCATCATTTTTCTTAATATTATTAGAATAACAATTGGAAATACTTACAGCTTGAGTGACCCTTGGATAGTCATACTTCTTAAAGCTGTACACTTGGCTTGTGTGCGAAAAAAGTTTGGATAAAATGCTCGGCCTCGGGTTGACAATGAGGAGATTCGTTATATTTGAATGGTGCTGTTTTGTGGCTTGACTGACTAAAGAATCCTGCAATTAAAGAAAACTTCATTAGTCGAATGATTGCTTACATTCGATTCGTTAATCGGTTTTTACTTCTAAAAGTTAATGAATCGCTTTGTGCGCCCAAACACATTTTGCTTAATCACTTTTTAAAACGATTTTTTTTATAAAAAATGTCATAAAACTTTAACTCTTTTTTATTGCCAATAAAATTAATAAAGGTTATGTAATTTCGTAAACACTCACGTTTCGTTTTTCTATGTAACCACCGAAAACCACAACCCGAAGCCATCTTTCAAATAAGTTTGGTGGCGCTTCGCTGTGCATTTTGTATAATTTTTATCGTGAAAGCACGCCGTCAAAGTAAATTTTACCGCACATTTTAATGTAAATTTAATCTTCATCAATCTCCCTGTCTTAAGCGCGAATTCTCTAATTAAACGCATACAAATTGACCGGTCAATTGCTGTTTTCTGGTTTGAACTTGACAGCGAAATACTACCGAGTTATAAATAAAAATAACACAGTTTCAGAGTATCTTATCTTATCCTTTGATGCAGCTGTTAAGTATTTCAATTAGCTGATAAGCGTCGTCATGAAAATTACAAGCAACCTTACTAGCAATTTATCCATCTAAGCATATTACAGAATCTGTTGGCTAAAAAATCGACTCCCTTTAATTCCGCACTAATCCCTCAATGTATCTATCTTCGTAAAATTTCATGAGCAAAAACCGCCAATAAATCATTTCCAACCCCGAGCTCTACTCTCCAGTCGCCGCCACTCAGCGAGACAAAAGCTCCGCGCTCGAGCAGCTTATTTTTACGCCGAGCCGCGGGCATCGGCATCTCCGAGCCCGCGCGTGCAGGTAACAAAACCGGTCGGTCCTCGTCAAGGCCCGCCCCGCGCGTATCACTCGCCCGTCGAAATATCCCTCCTCGGTTGCGTAACGCGCGCGTAAAAATGCGTCGCGGCTATAAATACGGAATCGCGCGATCCCCCCGACGGATTCCTCTCGCGACCGCGGCGCGCGTTTTCTTTCTCGATACTAAAGTCGCGACGAGCGACGGAGATCCGCCAAAGGGGATTTCGTATTTTTAGCGCTCGGGAAAAACGGGAGTGCGTAGGCGAGGGAACGAAGGCGCGGACGACGAGGTGACCGGCCGATGATAAGACAGAACGCCGCGCAGTGAGTTTATGTACTCGGGGAGGGTTTCGTCAGGTGGGTTCGAATGAAATTTTGGTCGTGTTTGCGCGCGAGGCTTCGAGGCGAAATATTGTTAAAAGCCCGCCGTTTTGCGAGTGACGGCATTCGGACGCGTTTGCGGATCATTTATTATTCCTAATTCGTTCGTTAGGAAAGCAATTGCTTATGCGTAATGCGCTACGAGGTAGAAAATTGCGCTATAAAAGAAGTCTCGGCGTCTTCGTAAAAAGGTTTGAAAAAAATTATACTCCGAGACCTCGAGATATTTTTGAGATACACTTTTTTATAGTTATGTGACCGACTCGGATGTGTTTACCTGCAGATTGATGGTAGTCTAGAAGAGACAAGATAAGAGAAATTATGCTTTCAGCATGCCATTTTAAATTTATTAAACGTCTTTTGCGGACACGTATCAAAATATTTTTTGATCAAAGAGAACCTTTACAACTTAAACGAAATTGTACTTCCCGGTTCCATATTACGGACTCTAATGAAAATAATCGTTGTTTCATGACTTACTCGCTTTATTGCAACGTTCTAATCTTATTATAGTAACAAGATTTACGTAACTTAAATAGACAAAAGTGACTAAGCAAAAAACCTGCTCCCAAAAATTCTAAAACTTAATCTCGAAATCTGACTTGACCGCTGACAAAAAACCTTTTCCAGCGTAAGATACTCACCCTCGACGAAGGCGTGCAACTACCGCAGCACTGATATAAAAAAGATGAGAATGAGTTCGGATCTGCAATTGAGATTTCAGACTCCTTGATTCGAAACAGAGAGTTGTTTCGTATCATTCGGGCCTGTTCCTTGTTCTTGGCGGACCTTTTTTGAAGCGACAATCCAGCTCGCCGTAGCTCTGAAATGTCAAAATCAAAATCAGCGCGAGTAACACCGCGAAAAACTTACAATACATTCATGCGAATTCTTTTCATAACCCAGCTTCAACACCTTTGAAAAACGTAATACTTCAATTTCTCAGACTCCAAATAGAGAAAACGAATCATCGCTACACCGAGAAAAAGGTTTTATTAAAAATTACTATACTGCATACCAAAGTGTATGCAAACTTGCATTATCCTAAAAATTAGTATACTACATACTAAAATTTAATAAAGCGATATAAATTATATTACAATTATATTAAATTTTAGTATACATTATAGTAATTTTTAATAAAACATTTCTCTCAATGCAAAGTACGCGGATAAAAAAAAAAAAAAAAAAAAACATGAACCGGCAAGAAACTAGAGTGACTCCGGGCGAAGCGGGTTCAAGCACCGCTCGCGAAAAAAGGCGCACGAAACAAAGCGCGTGCATTTTTTCGCCGGGAACGAGAGTGCCTGCCGGCAGGCGAGCGGGCCTTGCGCGACTGATTATTCGCGGAATCGATCGATGGGTTTTTTTACCATTTGTAGAAAGTCTCGGACTGTCGTCGCCCGTTATTAGCCGATTTGGATCGTTGCTCGAGTCCCAGCTCGCGTAGACCTCTTGAAAGCGATTCTGTATCACGTCCACCATGTCGGTGGCTCTGTAACAGAAAGGGTGAGAGGCGGGTGTTTAAGTTGATGGTGATTTGCGCATTTTTTAAATTGGCGTCGTTGACGTTTGAGTAATTATTTTCTTCGATACATATAAACGAAAGTAGATGATGAACAATTTGAATTACTTATATAGGCACAATTTCGATGTTCAATTTTTATGAATTGTGCATAATCTTTTCAATAAAAATAATTGAGGGTATTCTGTCGTGATTCGCAGGTAAGTAGGTCAAATTTTCTTTTTATAAAATGAAGGTGTTAAATATAGCTATTATAAAACATTAATTTTTACATATGATTACATATGATTATTATAGTTTTTTTTTCCATCTCAACGCAAATTTACGATTAATAAATTTGAAACCTTCGACAATTATCGCCAACTACGTAATATAATAAAAACTACCGTTGCTAATTAGTATGCACACGACGTGTAACAGTGCTAGCTGGTCAAATTCACAGACACGTGGCAGAAAATTCTCGCGCTGGTAATTTCATACATCGAGCGCAACTCATGTAGAAACTTATAAGTGTATGAAAAAAAATTCTCATTTCAAAAGTCAAGGTAAAAAATAATAATTGACGCTTCACAGCGACGCCTGATAAGCTCCTATAATTTATTTTGTAAAGTTTGCAGCAAAATTATCGTCAACACGACCATCGGCAGGTATACTCTTCGCCTTTGCGAAAATCGCAGTATCCCTCGCACGACTCAACATCCAAGACTGCGCCGGCAGCGAAGCGATATTCTCTCGATTCCCATAGTTTCACGTGTCCGGCACGTGGCGGCCTTTTCCCTCGTCATCGGATGCCGCGGCGCGCCTGAAATTACATCCAGACAAGCAGAAAATCGCGATCGCTAATGAAGCGACCACCGGGGACTCGTTCGATCGGACGACCAACTGACGAATTGCGATCTTCGCGTGTAGGCAGAGGAAGGCGAGAGAGAGAGAGAGAGAGAGAAAGAGATAGAAAGAGAAAGAGATTGGCAAGAGTTACCGTTCGTTAGACTCGCGTGATGCTCGCATTGGCGTAGGTACCGACCGAACGCCGAGGCGCATACTAGGCCAGATTTTCGTCCGCGGAGAGAGATGGAAAGGAATGGCTGCTCGATCGCACGGGAAATCGGATCTTTGTGCTCGGGCTGAGAGGCTGGTTGGGATATAAGGTCGTTGAAAAAGTTTACCGATTCTAGTGGGTTTTAGATTTTTGGGCATTGCTTAAGCATTGATAGCGATGCGGTATTGAACGTAATGTGAATGATGAAACTGAGTATAAGTTTACGTTTCTTTATAGATAATTTTTCAAAACGATTGCCATTTTGATTTGATGAGAATCATTGACTCTTGAAAGATAATATCTAAACCTCAATGAGTTTATAAAAAACATCGATTTAAATTTATTACTAATATTAATACATCAGTTTTAAGCAAATTTCACTTTTATATTAAATTTTTGTTCTGAAACGATAGAGTCCACAAAAAATTATGTTAGTTTTCATATAAGACAAGAGAGAATATATCTTTCAACAAGCCAAAGATGTGTATACTACATGATTAAATACTATCATTATCATTATATACATTAGCTGTCCGCAATAATCGCTTGTTGCCACTCACAAAGCAAACATTTATCATCTCCGTTTGCTTTTTAATGTATTAAAAATACTTGCCAAAACAAAGTTCATCCCAATAAAAAAACCATAACAATTTCTCAATCATCACACAATGTCAAACACCCTTTTACACAAACTCGCCACCCGCCGGCGACGAATAACAAAGCGGGAAACCCACTTACAACCAGTCCAGCTGACCAATAAAAAAAATAACGAAGGACTTTCCATGAGGTGTTTGCGGAATGCGCAATAAGCGGTCGGATACTTACAATTCACGATATATCGCGTCTCATTCACGACTGCGCCGAGTGGCATTAACATCCTTTTCAGAAGGATTTCCCTTACGCCTCGTTTCCGAGGCGCTAGAGGAAGTGCAAAACGGCGTATCCGACGAATCGATCGAAGCCTTCGAGCTTTTCGAATTTGTAATTGTAGCTTCATTCTGCTTGGAGGCTGCTTGTTTTATAGGGGACATTTTGTGGTCTATATAATTATTTTATTTCTAAGTTGCGAATTTGAAAAGGCATTTTATTTTCAAGCTACTATCTGAAATGTTAAAGAGTTTTTTCAGTTTTTGATACTATTATCAAAACGTAATTTTTATTGTTGTTTTAACGACTGCATTTTATCTCGAACGTACACCAAAGAAGATAAATCAAACTACCGTCTGCCTCGCATCCTCGAATTGTTCATCTACAAATAAACAACCCAACGTTCAACGACAATTCAGCCGACTCCAATAAACCGCGTCGCCACCTTCCCAAGTCGCCACCGCGAAAAAGCGCAAAAACAATAAGCCCCCGCGCCGTGCCGCCGCCGCGTCACTTTCCCGCTCGGCGGGCCCCGATTTTTCGCGACGGACCTCCGGCCGCGAGATCGTTTTTTCGTCGCGTCGGTGTCGCGTGACACACGCCGGTGGTGGCTGTGTGTACTTACTCGCCGAGAACCGGTCGGCCGACATTTTAATTTCCCGCGCAGACGGCGCGCCCCGCGGAATCGCCTCGGGTTACAAGCGTGTCTCCCCGCGTGCAGTGGTCGGCGACGGGAGTCGGCAGCCGTTTTCCGACGCTTTTGTCGCTGTACCGACGCGATCGATTTGCTCGGTTTTTCGGCCGTCCGCGCGGATGTGCACTCGCACGAGGATGCGGTTTCAGACGAAGGCTTTCTGACGAACTGCTCGATTTTTCAGCGGTGGAGCTTGGATTGTGGATGGATGAGGGAGGCTGTTTAGTAAAGGTTCTTTGCTATTTTTTGCGATACAACAAACCTTTCCGAACTTCGAATTACAACTAAAAAAAAAAACTTACCGAGCGAGCCAGTCCCATTTTTTGACGCTCCGCAAGGACTTTCCTCTCGCGAAAAACTTAATTCTCATTCTGGCTCGACTCCGCCCAGCCAGCGGAATACGATCTCACTGAGCTCCTCGCCGGAGAGCCGCGGCAACCGCACGAGCAAGCAGCTCGCAGACTCGCAAAGGGAAACCAGATTCACATAATTTCTTAACGACGCGTATTATACCGAGAAAGCAAACGCGCACGTATTCGCGCTCCCGTCGCGATGCAGAAAAAAGCCGTCGGCCGTCAAAAATTTTCACTGCATTATGTATACGTATGTATATACGGCTCTTCAGACCGACTCCAGGGTCGATCGTCGCGCGATCGACTTATCGAGAAGCGCCGAGAATTCCATTGTGAGCGAACGGACTGGCCGGCGCTGCGGCTGAGATACGATTAATTACGATGTCTGGAAATCGGCGGAGAGGCATTGAAGGCTTATATCGATTGCGGCGTCGCTCAAGAGTTTGCCTCTTATCGCGGATTTCGCAAGCGGATTCTCGATTATCGGGGTGGGATTTCGCGAACTCTGCAGAAAATGTGTTGGGATTTGATTATGTCGATCGGCGTCGAGGGGACTTTGTTCGGATAGAAAAATCAGTTTGTTTTTTTATGCACTCGAACTGGTAGTTGCTGACAGGTCAGTGGCGGATTTGAAGAAAGAAAGTTAAAAATTGATGTTAATTAGGATTACTTTGGTGTTTCCGTCGAAGGCTTTGGTTATCAAAACATTGAGAATAAAATACTTGTTGAATGCCGATGAACTTTTTTTAGGCGCGAAGATAATGAGTATTCAAAACCATTGAATTAACTTCCAGCTCGCTTTCAACAGATAAAAGGTTTTATATTGAACACTTCTTCAGTAGTATATTGGTATTAGTAATTGAAAAATTCTGTTTGAGTTATAAAGATAATTAAACAAAACTATAAATTATTTACATAATGTTCCTAAAAAATTTATGAGTAAAATAACTCTTTTAGAATTTGATTAGCTAAATTTATGCTCCCCTTCGAAAGCTTAATTTAACTTTTATTGCCGCTTTATCCGGATAATACCATTAGAATTTAAAAGCTATTCCTTTGAAACTTATTAATCTAGGTTAATGGAAATATAGAAAATAGTCAATAAAGTTAGGTTTTAAACATGTTTTAAAAAAAAATAATATGTAATACAATGTAAGTAGAACGAAATTTAAAAAAAATCAATATTAGGTTCTAATTAATTCTATAGGGAGAAAGTTTTTATAAAATAGTAGGCGCTTTTTATTTACTTGAGGGCAGTCTTTGAATACTTTACACGAAAATTTAATCATTTTTACTACAAATTTAGTATTAAACCTAACGGAAAATTTTAGCACAAAGTATAGTAATTTCGATTCTAATTCAAAGACCATCCTCGAGTAACCGACGAGTACAGTAACTTTACTAAAACGCCCTTTTCCCTTAAGAATCATAAAAATAAATGCCAACATTCTCCCTTCAAATTGAAAATGTCAGTATATCTTTACCTATGACTAAAGAAGTAATAAATCACTCCGCAAAAGAGGAAGAGCTCGACGAGTCCCTCCATTGCTCCTCGATATCTCCTCGGTGTGTACCTTCTGGCGCGCGATCACTCTCTCTTCCCGGGCACGCACACCGCCTCTCTCAAATCCACCGAGCTCGAGCTTCCATCGCGGCTCCTTACGGCTCCGCTTCCACGTCGCGGAGCGCGCGGCGGAGAAGAAGAAGCTTCGGCCTCATCCGATCCCTCCTCCGCGGTGTGTGTGTGTGTTGCTCTTTGCGCGCGGCGACTTTTGACCAGCTGATCTGCACGGAACGGGATCGTGGGGAGTTAGTCTGGGAGCCGGGGCTTTGTGCTTTTTTTTTGCTGTCTCGCGCGATTTGCGGATTGGCGAGCGGTTTCGATAGACGCGGCGCTTTTTGCCGCGGCGGTGAAATTTGTGGGATACGCGGAAATAAATCGCGTGTTCTGGGCAAAAAATTATCTCGGCTGGTGATTATTTCTTCTTCGTTTGTTTATAAATAAGTTCTGGCTGATTAAGTTTTCGAGCTTTGAAGGAAGAAAAGTTTTGTTACAAAGTATTGCGTCTTGTACGGGAAAGCATAGTTGTGGAAAGATTGTGGAACGAGAGGTTAAGTGGAAGGAAAATTGTAAGTATGATTACACAGTTTTTCTTTGTGTTCGTACTTTTGAATAAACTGCTTTGGTAAGTAAGATCATAGGTCAGTTTTTTAGAGTCAGACGATAACTTTCCTGTTTCATTGGCACGCAGCTTTGATTTTAGAAAGTTACATCTTTTTATAATTCTGACCTGCGCGTCCAATATATAATTCTTCTCGCGTGATAATAATTTTAACGATGATTAATAATCGCTAATAATAAGAAATAACCTTTCTAAAAGACAGTAAAACTCCGGCGGACATTGAAGTTTCTGTAATTATATGTGCCTTGTTGCAAGATCGCATCCTGCAGTAATTTCACATTATGGCTTCATGCTCTACTAAGGTTCGAGTTGGTCAATTACATTCGTTAATTAAGGCGCTAAAAAATCAGACCGAATCAATATTTAAATGATTGTTTATAACAGATAATACTCATCGATTTAGATTGAATGTCAATCACCGGTTCGCTTCGAAGTTGAATGAACTTCTAGCCGCTTTTTTATTCTTCTACCTTTTACATAATCAGATAAGTCTCACAGAAAAAGAAAAGGAGCTCGTATCGTTCGAAAACTTCCCGTTCAAAGTTCCTAACTCGAAAAAGAAACATTCACAAACACATGGCGATCGGTTCCGCCACTTGTTCAAACAGACTCGCCCCTCGCGCTTTCCAAAAACCGAGGAGAGAAGAAGAAAAGCCGATAATCGGCGCCTCTCCGCGGCCGCAATAATCGCGCGCGGCGAACGTACGTAACGTATATATACCCCTCGGATTCGCGGTTCACTGACACGCGCGACGATGATAGTGCTTACCTTACCCGTGCATTCGCGGCGCAGAAAATTCGCCGGGGGAATCGAATTGCGACTTCGACGCGGGAAAAGGAGGGGAACGACGTAGAACTGTTTCAGTCGACTCGGCAGGAAAAAAATGACGATTTTCTGGCGAAGTTCGTTTTTTGATTAAGTTCCTTATAACAATATTTTCGATAATTTGTGTAGTAACTTTGATGAAGTCTGTATTGCATTTTAATAGTTTTGAGTTAACAATTCTGCTGTGTTATTATCTGAATAATTCAACAACGGACCTCAAACTGTAACTCCAAAGCAACATTTCAAGTTTTTACGCACCGGACAATAGAAAGGTAAGCATCTAAAAACTAGTTCAATGTTTACCCGACGAAGCAGCGAAGTCGAATAAAACTTCATGCAAACGAGAGTGTCTAGCCTACAAAAACCAGTTCATTCACGCGGCTTACATAATTTTCGACGCTTAAAAAGAAAAAAGAGAAAAAAAAAGAATCCAGCGACCCGTCCAGATACCACTCGAGAAAGTCGCGCGGCAAAAGCAGAGCGGAACCGGAGAGCGTCGCCTCCCCGCCGCGCCGGCACAACATATAGAAATCGTTCGAAAAATCTGTTCGAAAAGTCCCCCTTCCGTTCCCGCAGATGAACGACATATGGCTCGGACGATCGGCTCGTCGCCCGCAGCGAGAATAGCGACAAAAGAAGCGCTTGCGCGCGGAGGTTGTGCGCCTCGGTTGTGTATGCGGGGGTCGACGCGCGGGGACTACAATTTCACGGTTAACTGCGTCGTTTGTGGGGATTCGATTATATTTTTCATGCGTATGGGAGAAAATTAACCTCTGCGCTCTCGCGCGGCTCGGCGAGTATCGAGGATTTGCCGATGTGCCTCGCGAGCGTGTATACTTTTTTTCTTTTTTACGGAACGTTTAATTGGGTTTGAAACTGGAGCGGGCAAAGCGACGCTTCGATAAGTATGATGGAAAATAAACGGATTTCAGTGTCCGATCGATGAAAAAACTAAATGGAAGGCGTTCGTAAATTACAAATGGATTTGAAATTTTCATTTGAATTGTTACGAGGCGTAAGTTTAGCGATTGACAGCCGCATTATTTTTAATAATATATCAAATTTCTTTGACAATGAACAAATCACACAATTTATCCGCTAAGCAAATCCATTCAACTCATCTGCTGCTGATTCTTAACCAGCACTTGATTCGTTTAAACTTTTAGCACTGAACAATATTATGCGATTGTCAAGGTTGAACAGTTTGCGAATTATGGGACGTTATTCGCCACTTTGATTAAACTAATAAAATCTATTTGAAGCTTGACCAGTTCGACGATTGTAAAACAAGGAAGAAAATTAATTTTAAGAATCTAAAATCGAGAATTATAATGGTAAAAATAAATAGTCGATTGCAGTATAAAGAGAATGATGAATTTTCTTTATTTTAGAAAGATATTTTATAACGGAAAAACAAAGACTTTTTCGACACCCCGAGAATCGTTTTGTTGGCGAAAAGCAAAACGTTTTATGCGCTTTATTTTTAATTCCGCGTTTGCCGCGAACATTTACGCACGATTTAAAATTTTAATTTCGCCGACAGGTAAAGTTTCTCACAATCTACATTGTATAAAATTTCTATTATATTGTGTCGCCTTATAGAAAGCAGCACAGTTTTAATATTCTTGAAAGTACAAGACGTTTCTCTTTATTTCGGAGTAGCGACTCAATAGTTTGTAACGCTTTTTCGTAAAATGTTGAACAAACTTTTTTCAATTGTTCATAAACGCAACAATCAAAGTGATTTTGTAAGGTTACTTTGCTTAAAAAAAGGTCTGTTTAAGCTTCGAGGAATTAAATTTGCGATGTAAATTTCGTGAAATGCCGCGACAAAGGGAAAGAGTTTCCGATTTTTATGCAAACTTTTCTTCCTTCTTCTTTTATGCAAAAGGAAATAAGAGCCACAGACATTTAAAACTTTACTTCTGTAAACGTCCAGCCTAAACTTCAAATTAGAGAAATACATTCTCGCACTTTTTAAATTCACTCGTTTAAGGTTAACTTTTCCGCCTCAGTTTTAGGAATTCCACCTTTCTAATACTTAAATTTTTACGATTAAAGAGAAGCAATAAGGCCGCGGCACTTTAATATTACCAGCCGAAGAAATTCTTTAAATACTCGTCGAACCGTACGTACAGTACAAATCGACGATTTGTCAACAATCCCCCTGTAAACCACTCCAAAACTTCCCCCCTCTCCCAGCGAGATTCACTCCCCGAAAAATCCCGCCCGAAACCGCTCGTCACCGCAATTCCGCACAATATAACATTCAATCCACCGACCCAGTCGAACGCGTCCGCCGCCGCGAAAATCGATCGCGGGAACAACGACTCACCGGCCGCACTCTCGACACACTCGGCGCAGCGTGTGGACTCGCGCGAGCGCGGATCGTGACTGCGCGCACCTCCCTCGGCGATCGCGAGGCTCGGCTTCGAAAATCGCGCGGCCGCGCCTGCGCACTGACCGCGGGGGCTCTCTGGCCTTTCCTTTCGCGACGCGGGGGAACTTTTGGGCCCGCCGGAAAGCCTGGCATGCGGGATTGCTGCTGCGGTGGCCGGGGGAGGGGGGAGAGGAGGGGTTTTTGGGTTATTTGAATTGAATCGGCGCATATCGGATGTTGGTAATTTACAGGTATAGGAAAGTGATTCGCTTAAACTTTATTGATTGATTTGCGAGTTGCTTTTTTTTAAAGAAGCTAATACTTTTTTGTAGGTTAATAATTGCTTATTTTTAAAGCTTTTTAAACGATCGTTTGAACACCGGGCGATATTTAATTGTCCTGATATGACGCTGCTAATGGACTTTATTGAATTATGAAAAGTTGCGATAAGATAAAAAGCGGCGATACGCGTAGAGTACTAAAACAATGCGAATCGTTCGCGCGTTTGTTTACATAATTGCGTCAAGTGCTTTTAACAGAAGTTTCCTCGAAAATTTATTACAGATGTAGCGAGCGAAGTAAAAGGATTACTTCTGGTATTGCTTTAAGTGAGACTTTTAATTAAAGTTTTATTCAAATTTTATACAGACATAATGTTACTGTCAAACAAAGCATAGAAATAAATACAAAATTAGCAAAGTGCGTTCTTATGCACCCATTACCAATCAAATGTCAAGGTAAATTAATGTCTGACCTGTACTCATTTAATCTAATGATGTGATATTTATGTGCGATAACAACACAGAGAGAAAGGATTACTAATATTTAATCCACGTTGACTTAAATTACGACTTAATGAATATTCACTACTCTTAA
>UCOM01000330.1:0-90455 GCA_900474385.1 Ormyrus pomaceus
GGTTAAAGGTCTATTCCGGCGATATAGAGAGAGAGAGAGAGAGAGCTGGGCCACGGACTCTGTGCGCTCGAGGGATCGAAAGTTGCGTTACACTTGCCTGTGGCTGAAAAATTAAGAGGAGAGAGCCTTTTGTCCGCGGTGAAGAAAGGAGGGCTGCAGGCTTCGATTTATTATTTGGACGCGCGGCTGATTGACAGCGTTCTTTGGAAAAATTGTTTGGCACGCGCGGCTTTGTGGGTGTAAAAAGATTTTTAGCGCTGCCGAAAGTACGTTTTAAAAATACTTTTTTTTTGGTCAAACTAATAATGTTACGAAGATTATTATTTTATAGTGCTTTTGTTCGAGAAATTGTGCTGAGAGATATAATTTAGCCCAAACAACTCTTTAATGAATAAGCAGTTTGTCTGCCTATTGATAAAAGGGAGCGTAACCTCAATTATTGTCTAATATGACTTGCATCGCCCTAGAAAAAGAAAAAACACTTTAGCAAGATATTCGATATCGAAAATACTTTGCGTTCCTCTGCTCTTCTCTATACAATACGAGCTTCAATCTCACTTTCGCGCAACTTACCGTTACTCGAAACGCGCGATTAATCTTCTCGCACGTCCGCCGAAATTACAACGTCACTTCATTAACGCACACGTTTTTAATCCAACACACACACACGCACGCACGTCCAACTCGAAATCTAAATTAGAAGCCGGCGCGGAAAAAAAAAAAACAAAAATTCCCGCCCTCACCCGCACACGAGCCATTATCTCTCCGCGAGCGAACTCGGCGGGGGCAAAAAATTTCTGAAATTTAAAGGACCGCGCGTCGCCGAGATAGAGTTTTAAATATATAATTTTCAGCGCGGCAACGGGAGCGGGGAGAGATATAAAGCGTAGCCGGAGCCTCGCTGCAATCGCTTTTCGCCCCGTGCAGAACGCCGATCTATTATTAAGCCGGGGAAGCTCCTGTTTATATTAAGTCGACTCGTGCCCGAACGGAGTCGCCTGCCTTGAGCTTCTGTCGGTGACACGTGAAAAGGACGCGGACGAGTCTCCTTCGGCTGCTGGCTCGACTTTTTTTTTTTTTTTTACCTTCCCTCGGCTGATTCGGTATAATCGTTTCGCTGTCTGTCCGACTGTCTGTCCTCTTTCGTCGCCCGGACTTTCTCTCCTCCTTTTCTTGTACTCCTGCCCCGAGTGCAGATGGGAGAGTAGTGCAGTCGCTCGTAAAAGCGAATCATCAAGTAATTGAAATGTTCTTGCTCTTAAAAACGTTCCCTTCGATAGGGAAGCTTTTAAAATAGACGCGGAAAATTATGTTTCGCTGCCACGGCGAGGGTTAAATGTGAAGGTAGGAGCGACATTTGCTCATTGATTTTTCGTCGACTCCTCGTCTTGGCGAAAACTTGCTTTTTAATAAATTCAGTGCCGAGGTACTTTAAAACTTGATACAAATGCTAATTTCCATTTATCAATCAAGAGCGAAAAGTTTCGGCGCGAGGTTTCGCAACTTCTATTTGTCAAGCAAAGTTCGCGGAACAGTGGGAAGCAGTTATATTTCTTGCTAAACGAAACTTTCCCGCATAATTGATTAACGCAATAAAAGAAGAGATCCCGCGGAGAATGAGCGAATTAATTAACTCGCCACCTCCGAGGAGCGAGCACTGCGCCAATTGGCAAAATCCGCGGAGACGCGCGGGGAGTGCACTGAATTTTCCAGAGTGCAAACGGTAAAAACGTGAAAGGAGGAGAAAAGGAAAAAGGGTGAAGAGCCGCGCGCGTTGTTACTCAGCTATTCCATTAACGCTGTAGCGGCCAGTCGTTAAGTAGTAACAGTCCGTACGATCGGACGTAAGTAGTAAAAGCTGCCGCGGCCGCAGAGCGCGATCCGCCGCCTCGTGAAAGCGAGACTTTTTCGTCTAAATAATCCACGGGCTTTTTCCCCTCTCCGAGCTGGTTTTCGAGCGGCTAATGACTCAATTTAACTAATAAACGTCCGGTGCATAATTACACCGCCGTCGGATTAATCCCATCGGCTGACTCACCGCTTGTTTTCGTTTTTATTTCGCAGGTGTTCCGGCACTAGGAATGTGAGGCAAATGCCGGGCAAGGCTTGGTCTCGTCACGAGTGGCCACCCCAATTCCCTCTAGATGTCTTGTGAGTATAACTGGTCTTTTTTTTCTCTCTCTCTCTCTCTCTCACTCCCTCCTCGTGCAAAGCGCGGTAATTAACCTAATGCATCGGCAGATGTGTGTAGTGGCTGAAATTTAATTTAACGTCCTTGTACGGGGCAGGTCGTTTGGCACTCGCCGCCAAGCCGTGTAATTATTTCGTTATCTGGGAACGCAAGCCGGTGGTAATTATGCTTCGACTCCCCCCCCACCCCTCCTACCAACAAGTGCCGAGAAAAATTAGCCTACTTTTTTGCTCCGCGCTTGCAATATCTGATAAAGCGTATTGATTTTTTTTTTTTTGTTATGGAGGATGGTGTCGAGAAAGCGCTTAACGCGACACTTTGCCGGCTCGTTGCTATTTAATTATTCTAGGCTGCGTCGGAGTGTGTCGCTGCTTTGTCAGATTGGCGCGATAAAAATTGTAATTTTAAGGGCGTCGCATTGATTGAGACGAGCGGTAACGGATGGGAATTGTTATTTAGGAGATTTAATTGGATGTTGATTGGAGGGCGAAATTGAATCGGCCAGAGTTTCCGCTCATAATCGTGCCGTAAAGAAAAATGATTCGTTACATATGGTAATTGATTTATCAATCAGTCAAACAAATTGTTGACGTAATTTTAAATTCGCTTTGAAAAAGTAAAATTTTGCAATACGATTGCTCGTTTTCGTAAACGGTATTGACATTCGGATTTGCGCAGACATTTTTCCTCATTACGATATTCGATTTCGAATGATTACATTGCATGCGTACGTATTACGAGTTGAGCCGCAGTGTGCTATACTAATTTCAAACTCGGCGTTTGTCACCGCGAACGGAGGAATTTATTAGATAAGCCTATGATTAGGGGTAATAAAATTGTGAATGAAATATTGATTGATGCGCAACGTAACCGATGCGACATGTTCGGCAATTTGCTGTTCCATTAGAAGTAATCTGGATTTATTCGTATATCGCGATCACTCAATCAATTTTCTGCTTTAAAAAATTCTACCGCACTCGTATAAATTTTATGTATTCCAATAAGTTCATAAAATTTTACGATTCGCACAACAATAAACCAGAGTTAAAAAGTGCATTTATTCGGAGGAATTTGCGTTTTTATGGATTTCCGGCGCAATGACTGAAATTATTATTACTTTTCGTAAAATAAAATTTTTAAATCGGATCAAAGCTGGAAATAAATAACCGATACTTTTGTATTGTCATATAAACGTACTTCTTATACTCTTTTTAAATAAATAATTTTGATTTTATTAATTACATTTTTTTCTGGCAGAATAGCGGCCGAATATTTTAGACGCTTATGCAGATGATTTAAAGTTTATACTCCAAAAAATTTCTCTTTTTCAGAACGAGTTTCAAGCTTTTGTACATTCTGTAAAAAAATAAGGGAGCAGTATTATATAGTCTATTTATGTAATCTTGAAAACACTTATAATTTTTCAAAATGTAAATAAGCAAATTTGCATTTAAAATGCGAATAACTTTTTTCTAAGAAAGACCATTTGCATAAGCAATATTTTATGAATTTTGTAAGTAAATTACAACGCAATATCTTTAAATACATTTAAATTTACCGCGATAATGTAAAAAAGTATTTCACACACGAACAATTCGACGATTTAGAATTTACATACGCAACAGCAATAAATGTAACTTAAAAATTGATCAACAAAATCGAGACGCGCCAAAAGTACCCAATTAACATTCCTCATTACCAAGGAAACCAGAAAGCGCCGCGCCTCAGCTTCCCTCAATTTCCAGATTGCGGTCTTCCGCCGCGTTCCCGCCTCGGCGGAGGCAGGCGATCAAAGCAATATTCGATCCAAACTTGATCAATGCTCGGCAATCGCGCAGTCCTTAATTGCAGTCTCTTTGATTCGCCGCGGCGCCTCCTCGGATTGCGTCTTCGGCGTTTCTCTCTCTCTCTCTCTCTCTTCCTCTCTCGCGGGGGCCGCGTTCTCGATCACACGCAGAGGAGGCTCTATAATCTCCCCTCGGCGCGAGACTCGACTCGAGTGGCCGCTCAAAGGAGGAGAGACGCCCGACGACGACGGCGGTGTGCCATTAACTAATTAAAGTTTCGTCGGCGCGCCGCGCGGGAGCATGACGAGAAAATCGCTGCTTTCCGCGGCGGCGGCGGCTGCGGATCGCGAGCCAGTAATTGAGGCGATTTACGGCGGATAAGCTCTTCAATTTTAGCGCAGAAAACACGGCGCCCAGTCACGAAGGGCTGCCCGAAACTCTGCACTGCACGCCCGCGGAGGGGGGGACTGCGGTTTTCCAGACCTTCTTTCGCTCTCTCTCTCTCTCTCTCTCTCTCTCTCTCGCGGAAGGGGCCAATTAACGGCGCGGCGTAACGATCGCCGAGGCCTTCGACGAGAGTGTCGGGTGTATTATGATACGCGCCGGGGGCAGGCCGAGAGACGTGTTATTAGGCGGCGCGCTTTCCGCCCTTGGCGCGGGGATCGCGCCTCCTGATATTTTAATTAAATGCGGGGTAGTTGGGCGGTGGTGCTGTTTCTTTTTCGTTTTACGCTGTAATTCGAGCTTTATTGCGGTTTCGAATTTTACGAGGGAATGGAAATGCATTCGCCTCTGGCTCCGCGGGGATTTTCAACGTTTTCGTTCATTTTTACCAGGAGTGGCATCGACATTGACTTCTTCGTTGAACATTTTGCGTTTAATTTTAAATCAATATAATAATTAGCAGCGATTTTTAATGAACGAAATAAATAGATATGTTGAGTTCTGCTAAACTGCTATAGCAAAAGATATAGATCGAAAAAAGGTTCGCAAAAGCCAACTTAGGTTTTATGTGGTGAAATGATGCAGCAACAGATGCAAAGATTTGACGCTCTAAGCTTTGAGCGTCGTCGCTACAGCCGCGAATCCACTAATTGCTCACTTTCGACCTCTTTAATCTTTCCGTCGCGTGCGATCCCCCCTCCTCTCGGATTTCTTCTCCGCGATGCAAAATTGAAATGAAATCTGCCGAAATCTTTTCAAAGGCTCCTCCAATTCAATGGGCTAAATAAATATTTGGCATTTCGCCGGGAGCTATTGCAAATATTTGTCCCAAATACGGGGGGAGGGGGGAGAGAGAAAAAGAGGCTCGGAAAGGGCTGCCGAGCGGGTTTTTAGCGTTTGTCGCGCTTTATCGCATCCGCAATTTGCCGCTTCGACGGAGAATAATTTCGATGCGTGGTCGGGTAATGAACGGCGCGCTGCTCCGGGGAGAGAGACAAGTGTTTATAATCAACTTGCGGAGAAATAATTTCGACTGTGAAACCGTTAAATAACGGCTGTTTTGAGATTTGGACCGCGTTTAAATATGCGATGGACTTGCGATTTAATTGTTGACTTACTGCAGCTGCAACGAACAGATGAAAAAGTGTAGACGGGAATTTTAAATGGTAGCAGTTTGCTAATTGTATTTTCAATTAAACACGTCTCGCAAAAAGGATAACAAAAATAGAAAATTACGTGCTATAGTTGAAACGAGCACTCAATTTTGTTGGAGTATTTTTAAACATTTATGCCCTAAATTTCAGTTAACCATCACTTATATAATTTATCGTCCATTAAATAATTTATTTCAAAACCTCGTATTTTTGCAGCATTTTTAGGTACACTGAAAGCGTAGCTAAAGGCAATCCATTAAAATTCCATTACAGCTTTTAAAAACGAAAGCAAAAAATCATCTACTCCTTTAAAATTCCTTACCAATTAATGTACTCATCGATTTCCAGTAAGTATCTCGAGCAATTAGTTTCACGTAAAACGTAAAAAAGAAGAGGAAAAACAAGAATTTTTACCCATTACCGTACCTCCTCAAAATGTCAACCAAAAAGCACAGTCTGAAAGTTTGAAAACCCGCTCCTAAAAGATTACCTCACGGGGCAGCAGCAGCAGCAGCGGCGGCAGCAGGAGTAGCTGCTCCGTAGGAAAGCAATCCAGCAATAAGCAAGACAAATGCCGACTCGTCGCGGCTCGCGGCCCCGCGCGCAGGTCGTTTATATCCCTCTACGTCTAAGTTCATCAATTGGGAGCGAGCTCGCTCTTTCGCTGCGGCCGATCGTGATGCACGAAAATCCGACAAGTCGATAAAGACGGCCATTCGTTATTTCTGCGGCCACCCATTTCTCGCGTGAGAATCCCCCGGAGGCCGTCCCGGCGCTGCATCTCTCTCTCTCTCTCTCTCTCTCTCTCTCTCTCCCCTTGGCCGCTCGTCGCAAGCGCCGCCCTGAGTTATGGCACCCAACAGGAGCAACGAAAGTCGGGAGCCGGGCCTCCGCGCCTGTATATCCTAGTCTCTTTCCGGCGCCGCGCGACATACGTCTCTTTTTGCTTCTTCTTCTTCTTCTTCTTCTTCTTCTTCTTCTACTTCTGCTCGTTCTTCTGCCTCTCTGCCTCTTCCTCAGTCCCTCGTTTGCCGTTTCTCCGAGGGAGAGAGAGAGACCGGCGAATTTGCCTGAAACTGGATTTCCCAGTTTCAGGAGCTCATGCAAATGCAAGACTCGGCGAGGTTTGAATACATTTTTAACCGGAGTTTCGAATATCGATAAAGTTTTATATTTATGCTCGAAAAAATTGACTTTCCGGAGGGGAGATTCGAAAAAAAAGGAGGAAGAGCGAAGGAATTTATGAAGTTACTTTTTTTTTTTAAAAGATAATGCGCCCGGAGCTTTTATGTGCTTTTATGCGTACTGGGCGAAAAAAGAAAAACTTAATTTATGCACGTCGCGGAAAAACTGCGAAATAATAGCATTAGTTATGAATTAGGGGAATTTCAGTTTAAGTAGATAGCGCCGAATTTAGTCAGACATTGTAAAAATTTTTCAACCACTCGGGCTTTTAGCCGTCCTTAAGCGCAAATTTTAAAAGCTTCTCCGGGCTTCGTCGAAAGTATTCTTTTGCGCCCGTCTCTTATTTAAACTTTCTTAAATTGAATGTGCGAGAAAAAAAAATTTAATCCAATAGTCCAGATTTGCCTAAAGCCCGTTGAAATCCTCTTTCCCTTTCCCGGAAAGTATATTACGTGCAACAATAGCTTTTTCAAAAGAGACGTTGAAAAGTAAGAAGCACTTTCCTTCCGCGGCGCGATTAACGCGTTTTATTTTTTTGTTCCCGGAAGTATACCGTTTCTGACTTCAAACCTGCAAATAAAAGACTCCTCGGCAATTCGCAGCGGAAACCGACACTCCAGCCCTCGAAAAAGCGAATCCAATAATATTCGTCGAAGCGGCGCTACTCGTCCTAACAGGCAACACTTGTTCCCCTCCCCCCCTAGACAGTCTTTGCTCGCGCGCCGAGCGGAAGCTCGCGCGTGCACACTTGGCTTCGAAAGCTGCCGGAGGTGAAAGTTGCAAGTGGCTACATATTCGGAGGAACGGTAGGTTGTTGCACTCGGCGTTGGCAGCGTGTAGTACAAAGCCGCCCCGGCGAAATGTCGGCCCTCACGCTAGACTCGCTCGCGTGATTCGCCCGCGGCGCCGGCCGAATATAACGAGAGAAGACGTTGGATTAACAGTCTCTCTCTCCCTCTCTCTTTCTCCCGCTTCCTCCCTCTGGAAATTCGCTTCCGCCGTAACGAGGAAAGAAGCGCGCATATTTTTGAATTCGTTTTGCCCTCCGAGCTCTCTTCCTTTTTTTTTGTCTTTTGTTTTCTTTTTCAAGGAGTCGGAGAGGAGAGCTTTTTTGCGCGCGCGCCTCTCCCTTTATTGACGATCGAAGGCGGATTTAGCGAGGGACGAGGGAGAGAGAGAGCGAGAGTCGTGACGCTCGGAGGAGGGGCCAATAATTGGATCGAGCGTAATTAAAAATCCAATCGGGAATCGAATTATTTTTAATCTGATTTTTATTACGCGGTTACCGACCGCCATTATAATTGAGAGAGGCAAATTGTTGACTCTCCGTCGCTTAATAATTACTTAATTGCTTCGAATCGGTTTTGCGGCTTCTTTCCAAACATTATCTAACTTGATCTAACATTCAACGTTTTCGAATATCATTCATCCTAATAACGTACCACCGTTTGGAAGCTAATTTTATAAAATCGAGGATGCTCCTTCGCTCGACACGCAGCCGTGTGCCCAGGAGCGCAATAAAATAGCGAGATAATAATTTATTGTACTCGGCCGCGCTTGCGAGCAGCGGCATTAATATTTATTATTAATTTATGTGCTCGTTGCGGAGAGCTAATTTTATTTCGTCATGCGTGCGCGAAACGGTCCGTCATAATAGTGGTAGGACGCCCAAAAACTGCAGGTTTAAATAATAAATAGTTGATAACGTACAGGGAAATTCGGGAGGGTCGAATGTGACAGTTTCATTTCTGGACAAATAGTACACGGGCTCGCAAATTGGCAGGAATTATCGCAGAGGCTGTTTGAATTAATTATCGTGTGACTAATGCGTCGTCGCGCACATAAACATAAAAATACATTTTTAATGCGAGAAAGATTTTGCTCTTTATGTTTTTGTTGGTAAAAGCTAATAATGTGCCCTAGAAACACGATTGAATAAATTATAAACTATTCTCTGTAAAAATAAAAAGCTTCGACGAAATTAGGTATTTTAATATTCTCATTTTTATGGCATAAAATATTAATAGGCTAATTGGTTTCGAAAGTTGTTGACAGATTCTCTTTTATAGAAGCACGAAAATATATTACGAAATTGCGTTTTATAATTTATTTTCCTCGCGCAAACTAACGCTCCGCCACTTTTCAGTTATCTCGGCCAGAAATTTAATAAAACGTTTGTTTAATAATTTGTATTGCTTTTAACGTCGCGCTTCGGCAAACATTCCTTCCAAGTATTCTCTGCTCGTTTCCACAACACTGCGAGCAAAATTAATAAGCTACCGCGAATCCGATTGACGTAAACAGTTAAAGTCTCATTATTAGCGCTACAAAACTTAAATATTCATAAATCTTTCCCGCGTCGCTCCAAAAAACATTCCCAACTTCATCCCAAAAATTAAGCGCCTCGTTCAAAAATTCATGCCCAAAATAATAAAACCCTCAGCAGCTCCGACCGAACGACTCAATTAATCTCGAATTACCTCCCTTCCAAGAAGCATCTCGAGCGTAAATGAACACCGCAAAAGAGAGCATCTCCATCCGCGCGGACGTTCAAACGCCAGATAAAAATCCACAAAGTTCTCGCTCGACGCTCGCTGGCTGCGAGAATAAATCTCGCGGAAAACTCGCGCATACATCTCCGAATCCGGCGAATGCAAATCCGGGACGAAGAGTACAAACATCGCGGCCTTCCCCGGCGTATATGCGATCGCGATTACTTTCTCGTCACTGACGCGTCGGGGTGGGGCGGCAAAGCAAAGCTGTCTGAGCCTCCGAGGCGAAAAAAAATATACGCGAAAAAGTAATGTCCGCGTGGCGTGCGCGCGCGCGAAAAAAGCGGGAGGAAACGCGCGACGACGACGACGACGACGACGGCGAACGTTTATTATTCCGGGCCGTTTTGAAGTCAGCCGTGTACACAACAGAGTCAACAGAGACGCCGCGGGATTTATTTTTGCGCGCTCTCTCTCTCTTTCGCGCCGCGCGCTTCGCTCGGACTGATGTGTGTGCTCGAATCGACGAGGTATTGAAAGACACCCTTTGAGACATTTATTCATACGGATATGGAAGTTTTCGCGGGTTGGTGGAATTTTTTTCTAATCCCTTTTTCCCCGGATCAAAGGGAGCGGCAGTGTTTTGAGCTCGTGAAAAACGTTGTTTGACGGGGGGGAAAAAAACTAGACTTTTAATGATTTTAAAAATCCGAGGGAAAACTGACGCGAATGCAAAGTAAACCTTTTTTTTTTTCTAATCGCGATAAATGAAAAGAGTTATCACGTTTCAAAGCTGTTGCTTTTACTCATTAAATTATCGTGTCGTTTAATTGAACTTGAAAGCAGAGCGCACATGAAAGGACTAGACGACTTTAGTATTACGCTCGCAAAACTCGAATTGGCTCGCGGCTTTTTTTTAATTACAAAACCATCACTTTGACGTTTTTTTATATATTCTTCGTCATTTCGGGACGAAACGTTTTCTCGCCAAACGGAATTGCGCTTTCTTATTTCGTTTTGTAATAAAGCACGATATTTGACCAAGCTTTTTTTAGCAAGTGTATGTGACGCTGTGCAAACACGAAGACGAATGTTTTGTGTGTCAACAAAAGAGCTGCGAAAATATCTTTTGATATTTACTATGGAGTACAGTATAAAAACGGGCCGCAGGGACGGAAACCGTGTAATTAAGAAGTACACGTTTTTTAATGCTTTACACACTGTATAATCCGAAAGAAGGGCCGCAAACGCAACGACTTTTCACATGAATTTCTGGAGCGTGTTGCGTTACTTAAAAAATGCATGTTAAAACTCAATTTTACTTACGAATTTTTTCTACAAAGAAGGCTTTAACGAGGTTTGTTATTAAAATACGTCTTTTGTTGGATCTGATTTTCTCATTAAAATTCTAATTGTACAGTAAAACTTGAACGGTTATCAAATGATAATTATCTGGCACAAATAACAGTAATAATATTAGTACCGTGCAAAAACGGAAAATTGAAGCGAAAGAAGATTATCATCAGATAACGCTGACAAAGGCTTTATTTATTGCTCGGAAACACGTACTATTTTGCGGCCTTTAATCCCGGTTTAACTTCATCATATATTTAATTATCTTCGAGCAAAAAGATCTACCTCTTCACTGCGTACGTCGGAAAGAAAAGATTAGAAAGATGGATGCATTCGCTCTTTCAAAACTACTTTCACGCATTTTAAATGCATAAATCCTTACGTTATAAATATAAGAAGTTTCAAAAGCACAAATAAAATTTCCATATGAAAGTTTCTTACGCTCCACCCAGTATACGTGCTGGACGACTCGAACTGTACCCTTTCCCAGCGTCGTCGGAATTTTGACGTATTTTACGATTATATTTCACTTATTCATGATTTTAATTTCAGGCGCATTTTCTCGAGTTTTCGCGGCGCGGATAAAGGGACCGGTAAACTTCGCGAAATTCACGATCCCTTATTCCCGCCGAGGTTGCGCCTGGCGCAGAAAATTTTCTTTACCTTCGGGAGACAACCCTTTGTATTCCTGCCAAGTCGAAAAATATTTCCATATTCCATTCCGCGGAGCGTTTGCACTCGCGCGAGCACAAAGAAAATTTTCGAAAAATCCCGAGATATTCCCGGCCACTTGTCAAATCGCTTCCCCCCAAATCCCTGCACTCGACGTTCTACTTAACCGAGCTGTTAACTTGCAATTTTTCAGATGTATGGCCCCCCGAGCGATGAGGCCGACGGAGGGCGATGCCCCGTCGGACTGCATCCTGGTGGTGGGCGTCTCGCGGCCGAAGATCGCCGCTGCCTTCCTGACGGTCGCGCTGCTCTCCCTCTTCCTCACCTTCCACATCCTCTACGACAGCGCGGTCTACTCCCTGCGCGCCGCGGCCTCCTCGGCTAACGGCGGACCGCCGGTCGAGCTGCTGGACAATAGCCTGGCGGAGAGCGGCGATCCGCTCTCGGGGGCGACGCCGAATCTCCTCTTCGCCGGCACGAGCAAGGCCCACTTCCCCAAGACTAGTCGGCAGCTGCCGCAGGCCATCATCATCGGCGTGAGGAAGTGCGGGACTCGAGCCCTTCTGGAGATGCTCTTCCTCCACCCGCAGATCCAGAAGGCCGCCGGGGAGGTGCACTTCTTCGACCGGGACTCCAACTACGAGAAGGGCCTCGAGTGGTACCGCAGGAAGATGCCCTACTCCTTCAAGGGACAGGTCACCATCGAGAAGAGCCCGAGCTACTTCGTCACGCCGGAGGTGAGATAGAGAGAGAGAGTGATATTCCGGTTTTTCCTGCAGCCACTTTCTTTCGTTCTTTTGCACCTTTTTCACTCCGCTACGGGAAGGTAAGAGCACGCGGCGCCGTGATTTTACAAAGTTTTCGCGCCGAGAGCTAACTTTGCTCCGCTGTACTCTCCGAAGATATGAAATTTTCAGTATTGTACAATGGACTCCCCCCCGGTGGAGCGCCGCCGGAAAATGCCCGGATGCTTTTACAACGATTGAATCATTCTTTTCGCGGGGGAGAAACTTTGCGATATCGCCAATCTTTTAATGATAAACGCGAGGAGTAAAGCTCGATCACCCGGAAATTAAGTTCGCGCCCGCCACTCGAATTTCCCCGCTCGACATTACTCGTTTCGCAATTATTCACGCGAGCCGCGGAACTCGATATTACTCGTCTCGTCCGCGTCGTAAGCGCGCTAATCGGACGTTTTGACTTCAAAGCGAGCGAAATAAATAAAGCGACGTTCCGCGGCGCGTCCTCGTATAGTATTTCAAAAACTCATTCATAGTTAAAGTGCAGCGCGGCGGTAAAGCACGAGTGAATTCCCCGGTCGTGTATAAAACTAATTAAATTTTCCAATTAATGAAAACGGCATTGAAAATCACGGACGCGCTCTCCGGCGACCTTAATCGATTTTTTCTTCCTCGCGCGCGGAGGCTAATGGGAGAGGAGGCTCGGCGGCCGCCTCTTTTGTTCGCTTTTATAATCGACGCACTCGCCGGGGTGATGCCTCTTTGTGCCGCGCGCCGCGGCGGGAAACAAAACGGCCGCCGCCGTTGCTGCAAAAAGGGAATTTCCGTGGAGGACGGTAAATCATTGACGCGACGATGATTTGCAGGCTCGCGGGGTTACGATCCTCTCGCGCAAATTGACGCTTTTACGGCGCGTAAAAAATTAATTATCCCTCGTCCCCGCCGATGCTTCATCGATTCGCGAGGTTCAGTTTTTTTTTTCCGCGGCTCCGATTGCGCGTCGAGTGAATTTTGATATGGATTCGTTGCCCGTGATTCTATTAGAGAGCTCGATGTCAAAAGCAATTGCGTTATGTATTACGCGGATAAACCGATCGAATTAACAAATTATACTCATTAACCCGTTTATTTACATGGATTGCACGGGGTTCGCTTCGGCGCTCGAGCGGCGCTTTTCGGATTCGGCCCGCATAAAAGTCCTCGCGACGAAAAACAGGCCGCGCGCGCAAAAAACATTTTCACTCGCCGCGGATAATACTCTTCGGAACGATCGCGCGCGGCGGGGAAAAAAAATGTTTGCATTCCGAAATTGCGGAGAGAGGCGCACCAGACAGAGAGGCTGCATGTCGTAAAAGCACACCGCACGCATATACTTTCACGGGGGGATGGCAGCGGGGGGAGGGAGCGCGATAACAATGCGAAATGCACGTTTTTGCGCCAAGTCGAGCGAGGGATGCACACACACGCCGGCACAACGCGAGCAGCTGCGCCCGATATCTTTGCTTTGAGCCGGAAAATATGGCTGCCACTGCACTCGCCGAGAGAATATTTCGAAAATGGGGCCAGAGAGGAAAAACGGATCGCCGAATGTTTAAACGAGTTATTGTGCTTTCCTTCGCAATTATATATACTTTGTGTTTAATTTTATCTGATTTTTATGAATTTTTTTTGGCGAAATGCGAGCGTCGGTAACATTTATTTAAGGGTAATGAGAATTTTAAGGATTTTATGATGTGAATAAATGATATTGACGTGAGTATTTTAAATGATTGTTTTTAATTCGAATAATTCTTTTTCAGACATCGAAATGTAATCCAGATATATTTTAGATGCAAATTTAATTCGATGTAATTTTATAGCCAATTGGTAAAATATTAATTCGTAAAAATGAACGAGCCAAAGTATAGTTTGATTAAATGATGAACTTTTGTAAAAAATGTTTATTTTATAGTAGAGAGAAGCTGAATTAGTATCATGATGAGCATGAAATTCTATTTTCATGAAGTCTTCGATTTCGATGTGTAGAATAATTCAGCTCCCGAAAAACTGGGTCAACCATCATTTTCGAAACTATCAAAAATAAAATGGACAGCGCACGTTTATCTCTGCCAGCGAGACTGCATCATTTTAATAACCCGAGCTGCTCTATTCTTCGCCTAGTTTCAATTTAGAAAAAGCCTGGGCGCAACAATATTCATAAAAAGCCACGGGTCTCGAAGCTTTCAATTGTTCTTTAATGCGACGCGAGCCGAAAATTAGAGCAGTTCGTCGGCTACTTAATTATGAGAATTATTGTTCTCAATAACGAGCGGCGTTGTTATTGTACCACCACTATTGCACAGCACTAATAATCACGAGTATATATGTATGTTTCAACGCTCCCGCACTTCCAAGCACTCGATGCACTCACGTACGTATGTATATGCACACACAATCGCCTAAAATGATAAACCGGGTTGTTACGCTTCGCGGGCAAAGCTAGAGGAGGCTTTTTATCAAGTATCGATTGTTTTCGAGATCCTAAAGTGTTAGCTGAATTTTTACGGGTAAAAGTGGGCCTTTTTCTCGTTTTTGCGGAGAGATTAATTACGGGATTGGTTATATTAAGGGGATGATACGTTGAGAAAAGTGTCCCCTTTCAATTACCTATAAAAATAAAGTTGAATTTATAAATATTAATGAAATTTATATCATTCATAGTATGATTACTATGAATATGACAATTTTAAGTTTTAGAGAATGAAATTTAATTTCTTAAATCTGTTTGAATTTTCCTTTATTAGAAATTAAACGAGAGTCATCAGCTAGAATACAAATTTGTTTGCATTCGCGAAAGTAATTTACGTAAAATAAAATGAAATATTTATATTTTTATTATTATTTCATGAAAATTTCAAGCTTGATTAAAGAGTCCACCGAAAATTTCACGGTTAAAGGTTAAAAAGTTTTTGTTATTGAAATCAGCGTATTGAATATACGATTTCAAAAAGCGTAACAACCTCCTGGGTGTACGTAAATATTAAAACCTGAAAAGACTGTGTTTTTAAAAATTCATAAGCACCTTTCATCAAGTGCCGTTAATGGAGACGTAGAATTGTTGATCACTTCAAGCTTCCAGAGTACGCCACTTTAACTACCTTGGCAAAACGCCTAATCCGTTCCTAATGTTCCCATTAGTACTTGTATTTGATCTTCTGATGTCGATAGCATCGCAGAATATTTATAATCACATTGTCAAGCTCAATAAAGCGCTGGAAATGTTTTATTATTCAGGTTTTGATATATTTTTAGAAAATTTCATATTAAATAGAAGCCTGCAGCCTTGACAAAACATGTTTCGAACTGTGAGAGTCTATATAGAAATGAATTTTTTAACCCGAATTTTAGTCTCCAAGTTTCAAATACATTATTTAAATGAATTTGTATTTGAAGTAGTTTTAAAATGGCTTCTATTAAAAAATGAATTTTCCTGAAATTCTAATGTACACCCTTATAACCTTGGTGAAGCCAATTTACAGGGTGACTGCTTCCGGTATAAAGTAACAAAATTTAGTGCATGACCAAAATAAACAAAGATCGCAACTTTGTTAAGTTTAAAAAATTGTGTTGAATAATTTATCGTGTAACTGTTAAAATTTTGAATACTTTATACTTTCCAAACAAAAGTCCAAAAACTTGTTTCACAATTTCTGTGTTGCAGTAATTGGATTTTAAAAATCAAAGAATTTATCCATTAACTATCCAAGCAACTTTGAAAACCCCATTATTATTTTCTCCAATTCTCCATTCAATCCCTCATTACCACTATTTTTCTCCATTCCTTAAAAGTCTTGAATATTCTTCCTCCCCCATACCTATTACCATCGCAGTCACCCTGCGAGCAGCAGTATCACGAACGAAATTCCCAGCCTCCAGTCCAGTCCAACGGCTCTCTAACATAAATTGTCGAACCGCAGGTACCCGAGCGCATCTTCTCGATGAACTCGAGCGTCCGCCTGCTGCTGATAGTCCGCGAACCAGTAACGCGAGCCATTTCCGACTACGCCCAGCTTCGCAGCCACGCCGCGACGGCCTCGACCGTCAACCTCACCAGCAACTCCGTCAATCCGTCGCCGACGCAGCAGCGCTCCTTCGAGGAGCTGGTCCTACGGCCCGACGGCAGCGTAAACGAGTCCTACCGGCCGATCGCCATCTCCCTCTACCACATGCACATGTACCGCTGGCTGGAGGTCTTCTCCAGGCGGCAGATCCTCGTCGTGAACGGCGATCAGCTGATCGACGATCCGGTGCCCCAGCTCAAGCGCATCGAGAGCTTCCTGAGACTGGAGTCGCGCATCGGCCGGCACAACTTCTACTTCAACCGCACGAAGGGCTTCTACTGCATGCGCAACGACACCGCGGAGAAGTGCCTGCGCGAGAGCAAAGGTCGTCGACATCCGAGGGTGAACCCGATGATCGTCACGAAGCTCCGTAAGTTCTTCAACGAGCACAATCAGCGCTTTTACCAGCTCGTCGGCGAGGATCTCGGCTGGCCCGAGGAATGAGTCTCCACTCTTCGCCCTTTGTTCTGCCGCTGCTGTTTCTTTTTCTTTTTCTTTTTTTTTCTCTTACTCTCACCCCCCGGTATACGTATTGGATTTCTTTTGTGCGCCGCCGATCTGCGGAATGTCGTTCCGCTCTTTTCTTGCCTTTCTTTCTCGCCTCGGATCACGTAGCGGCAGCACAGCGGTGGATGCAAGGTGTCGAGTGTTTTCCAAGAAATTCCCTCCGTATAGTTACGCGCGGCTGGAAAGAGACGTTTGATTTTTCCTCGAGTCTGGGCTTCGGCATTCATTGTATCTACTTGCTTTGAAATTGGCGGTAATGTGAGACGATTAATCCGCTGATCTGGTTTGTTGTAATCGAAACGTCGATACATCGTGGAATATTGAGTAGATTTTCGTCGATTGCCTCGTAAGCGGCTAATTAATATCCGTGGCCCGAAGATTAAACATTCAGGTAGGCGATAAGAGTGTCGGACACGCAAATCAGGTCAGCGGTAAAACAAAGCCAATCGCTTTGGAATTCCGATCCCCCGGGCCGAAAGCGCAAAGTTCACGATCGCGAAAAATCATTTTTCCAGCCCGCGTTACAAACAAAGGAGGCGTCGGGCAAACTTAAACAAGACGGCGCCGCCTTTGCAGGAGCCGATAAACTCGAAGATCGATCTTCGAGAGGGTCGGTCTCTCTCTCTCTCTCTCTCTCTCTCTCCCTCTCTCTCTTTGTTAGGCGACGGACTAAATTAATGAAAAGACCAGTCTCTCGGCCGGTCTCTCTTTCTCGAACAATGGGCAACGCGCTAATTATATTTTGCCAACTGACTGCAGCGGCCGCCGTTGCTGCTTTTTTGCCGCTGTTGTTCCTTGCGAGAGGAGCGCTTTCATTCGTCGAGTCATAATTTTTCAAAGCGTCGAGCGACGATCGTACAATGGACGTTTTGTTCGATAATTAGTTGGCAGGCATCGACGGCGGAGCGGCGAACAATCGTTTCAAATGCAAGGATATAACATTTGTTTGATTTTCTATCTGGTTTTAGAGCATTGTTCCGCAACGAGGGCAATTCGGAGCGGCTATTTTCAGCGAAGCGGTTAGCTTTATATCGAATCTAAAACTGCGATTGTCCGCGGGAAATTTATGCGGCGAGCGATTGAAGCGCCGCGAAGCCGATGGCTCGCCCTCGAGTTTACAGCACGCGAAAAAAAAGGCAGGACGCACTTTCCCGATTGAATCTCAACGATTCGCTCGGAAACGCGAAACGAGAGAGAAAAAAGAGAGCCTTTGGCCACTCGAAGTTGTTCCTCTCTCGAAAGCTCCTCGTTTCTTTCCCCGAGCTTGCTAACCGCATTATTTTTCCCACCCGAACACTCGAGCAAAAAGAAATCAGAAATCACAAGTGTCTCTCGCTGAAAAATCCACGTCTCGGCGGCTGCATTCTCCACCCCGCCACCGCTACCACCACCACCTCCTCCTCCACCTCCTGGGCGGCCGACGCGGAAGAGAGGGCAGAAAGGGAGATCGCAAGTAAACTGCGATAAATCACGAGAAAGAAGCCGGGCGCTCAAGGGATATAAAGCCTCGAGAGTTCGCCGGCGCTCCTCTCCTCGTAGATGCGTGTGCCGCCCGCCTTAGCCGTCCCACTTCAAACGTGTATTAATGAGGGGGGAGAGGTTAGAATTAGCTTTGAAGTGCCGACGACGCCTCCGGGCTGAAGGCGACTTTAAGCATTAGCGGCCCGATTCCGCCTTCCCGAGCACAGACACGTAGAAAGCTGCTCAAGGGGGCCGCCTGATTTAAGGCCGGCCTCTTCGAGTGCCGCCGCCGCCGCTCCGACGCCTTATATACACTTGGCCCGGGGATTTGCGTTGCAGGCCGAGTTTTCGGAGGTGCCAAGCGCCAAAGGTCCGCGGGCCGCTGATGAGAAAGAGGTGCAGCCTCGGTTTGGAAGGATTTTTTTTTCTCGCACTTTCGACCGGTTGAAAGTTTATAGCTTCGAATTTAAAACTTTCGTTTTTGCGCAAATTTTTTAAGAGGATCAGCCAATTAGTTCTAAGTAGGCCACTTTTTTAAGTTTCACCTCACTTCACCCAGATATTCCGCGGAATTACCCGCCCGTCGGAGAATAGCCTTGGCGCTTCCGATATACGCGGCAGGCAGGCTCTCCTCTCGCTAAGCAAGCTGCCCTCCTGAATTCTCGGAAAATTAATTAACAGCTTACAGCGCGAGGCCCTCCAATCAAATCCAGAGCCAGCCCGAAAGGCACAGAGCGGAGCGGCGAAAAATATTCCGGCGGCTCTCTCTCTCTCTCTCTCTCCCCTCGTTACCTCCCCCGACAAATTGCCCTGTATGCACTCGCTCCGCGTATATAGCTCGCAGCTCCGCGAAAATTTGTTTAACCTAAGGCTTAACTTCCGGCGAATCCGGGCGACAAAAGCGGCGAGAAATTGAAAGCCGGCCGAATACTTAATTAACTGGAGCGCGCTGACCGCACGCGCGTGCATGCCGGCCGCGGCTTTCTTTTTTCCCCGCTTTGTCGGGCCCGACCTCGTTCGCCCTTGTTTTTTTTTTTTTCTTTCTCTCCGTTTCTCTCTCGCGAGGGATGACGAATTTCAAAGGTAGAAAAGGACTCAAAGCGAGAGAGAGAGAGAGAGCTATATACGTGTGTACGCGGGAGGAGCGCGTCAAAGGAAAAACTGGCGCGTCGAGTAAATCGCGCTAAAGCGAGCAAGCTAACCGAGGCTGGATTTTATTGTGCGCAGGGAACACGATTCAATCGCTTTTCCGGGCGAAGGCCGAGAGAAAATTGCCGGCTTTAAGGACCCGTGAAAATTACAATCGGGAGAGTCGCGAGGATTTTCGGAGGAAGAGCGCAGCTGACGGCTGTTCCGTCCGAAATTGCTTGGAGCGCCGCAATACTCCGCCGAGTAGCCTTTTACTTTATTTAAAATTACGAGGAGGCAGGTTGGGTAAAGAAGATTTGTCGTCGCCTTGCTGTTCGAATAATTTTGTTTCGCAATCACTGCGAGCCCACAAAATCATAAATCCAATCCCGCATCGCGAAAAACAATGTAAAAACGTCATTCGAGACCGAGCTTATTATCCTTCTCAAAAACGAGAAAATACAGTTGTCGCAAACAATGTAAAAAGAGAGAGAGGCCGAAAAAGAAAAGGGGAGAGACAAAGTGTCCGAGGGAGACTCATTCCGAAAGCCCGACGCGAAGAAGAAGAAAAAGAAGCGTTGGAGCGTCAAGCGATGGCCAAAAAAAAGGAAAAAAAAAAGAGGCGAGGGAGCGAACGCAAAGCGTAAAAAAATGTATAAACACAAAGCGATGTACAGACGAGATAGATAAATGAAAGGATGAATACATGGATCATATTGGTCCGTGAATGTCGACGTAACGTTGAGGGTTACGCAATACATATCATATATATATATATATATAGAGTTAAATTACAAAGATTTAATATTTTTCTAATCCACATTGAAAGTTGTTATTACATTTAATCGTTAAGCTATTTACGGTAAACATATCATGCATATATGTATTATATTATACATTGAACAAAATTATACACTCGTATTTAAGCGCGGCGCCTTTCCCGCCGCCCCGGACTTTCTCAGGGTGGACGCGCCCAGTCGGACTCGCCGCTCGTTCGACCCTCCGGCTCGTAGTGTAAGTACATATAAACTTTAAGTCTTAGCGAAGCTTTAAAAAAACCGGAGGCGAACGAGCGGCGCGAAAGCTCGCGTCGTCCCTCGAAAGCTCGGGGGGTTGGTGGATAAGGGTCGACTTTGGTTTTTAGCGCGCCGAGCGAATGCAAGTTGAGCGAATGGATCGAGACGAGGTGGCAGATCGTCTACTCGCGGGAAAAAGCTCGCGAATCTCCCCCGAACGAAGCGGGCAAGCTTGCGAGCTTCCGAGCAACGCGGCGATCATCGCCGCGTTGCGTTCTATTAGGGGTTGCGTTTTGCGGTAGTTACTTGAGCTTTCGGTCAATTATAAGTTGGTTGCCGACTTGCGATCGGCGCCGGGTCCGCTTTCACGACCGGGTGTCCGGTTTTGGTTAGGGCGGAATTTTCAAGTGCGCCGTTAATCTTTTGTTTAACAAAATATTGAATTACTTGCCGGGTTCATTATCGATAATAACGTTGCTTTATGCTTTGTTGTCTAATGTATATAGTTTGTTTCGTTGCAGAGTAAACAATTAATAAGGCTCGTTAAGTTACGAAATAATGAATGGGGACTATTATATTTTTCAAGCGCAAGATCCCTGCAGAACTTTTGCATCCTCTCTTAACGAGTTCGAAATTGGCCGACATCCAGACTCGCGGATCCGTAAAGAGTTTCGACGAGCGGATAACGACCGACTTGAAATCCCGGAGGTCGAACAATGGCAAATCCAGTCGTTGAGTCGCCTAAAATCGGGCCCGCGAAAAAATTCAATCCCCGCGCTATAAGCTAAGCCGTCAAAATTCCTATATAACAAAATTAATCCCGGCCCGATTTTCCGCAAGAGCGAGGGAGTCCATTAGCCGTCCGTTCGATTATATCGGGCCATAAGCCAGTGTGTTCGCGAACTTTGTCCGCGGAATATCGTTGGCTCCGTCCGACGGCGCAAACTCGACTTTTCCCATCGTTCGGTTACACATATCCGCTATTAGAAACTTCGGGTCCTTGGGAACTTGCCGCGTATATATAGAACTCGCGGCCCGCAGCTTGAGTTTCGATGCCTCGTTTATGTACGGTGATGTATTTATTTTAAGGGCAGCGAGAGACATTCGCGCGCAGTCAATCGATACTCCCTCTCTTTACCTTTCTCTTTGCGTTGTACAGTTATGGCAGGACATAAACAGCAGAGACGGTTAATTAATTCGGTTACGTTGATGATGTCCTTCCTGCACGTGATATCTTCGCAAAGATTTATCGGCGAATTGTGTATGAAGCGCCGCTGACGTTTACGTATATAGCTTCTGTTGATTAATAAATACGCGAGGTAACTTGGGTTTCTGCAATTTTTGGACACGGCGAGGGTCCGCAAATACGCGGGAATATTGATGGAAAATCAATCGCTTTGCAGGTTTAATCAAGATGCATAATTCAAACGAGAAGTGACTCTTAGATTAAAATCTTTAATCGAATTGTATCCAAAATCAAATTCGACACGCAGAAATAACCGGTATCGAAAATGTCGACTCCCTTTAAACAATCGAGAAAAAAGCCATCTGCATTAAGGACAACCGGCACTGAAAATAATATTTAATCGAGAGCTGGCCGCGCTTTTAAAAGATTCGAGTTTCGAAGCTATGGGAAATTCATGCGAAACGTAATCCGCGTTAGCCGGCGGCCATCGTTCAATTTCCGATACTTCCGCCGGACGAAGCCGCCAAGTCGATGGATTTTTCTCTCCTCCGGATTTTAAGCCGGTCTGCTTCGCGAGAAGTTATTATTACGAAGGAAGGAAGCTCTTGGCTTTGTTTCTAATTATCGGGGAGAGGATGCAGAAATTCGCAGGAATGAATTCCGCGAGGCTGCTAATTGATTTTCGTCGAGTACCGTTGTAGAGTCTCGAAGCAAAGTGCCCATTTGCTCGTGTTTTTATTGGTAATTAATGTTTTGTCTGAAACTACGTTGCATTTATTTGTCTTTTCGTTGCTAATGAGATGCGATATGATGCAGGAAATTCGTAACGCATTATTCATTACATGGTACGGAATTAATTTAATTCGGGGTAACATGTTAATTAATTTCTCGCTAATTAGTTCTTAACTAGTTTACCTCGGTTACCAATTAATGTTTACATTAATTATAATGCAAGGATAACTTGATAATACAATTGATTTAGCTAGAAAAATTGAAAAATCTTTTGCACAATTATAATTGTGATCGACAACAATGCACCAAATGATAGATACGTTAGGAACATTAAATTACAATGTAAATAAAAACGAGCTATCGAACGCCACTTTTTCAACTGAATTGAACGCTAAAATAAATAAGGTACACTGAATTCATTACTCAGCCACTTCCGTAATAGAAAACGGCAAACGCGCGTTACACATAACGTAAAAAAACATATCGTCACGCAAGTACAAATTTGTAAACGCAATCTATACGTATCGTAATAATTAAATAAAGATGAAACGACAGCACAAAATGGTTAAGAAAAAAAAAAAATTTCTAAGCTATTAATGCGAGCTTAAAAAAAAAAATAAGTAAATAAACATGGCTGACAAGTACACAATGAAGAATCCGTCTGTGATTTTAAAAACAAAAACAAAGCACGAAGACTGGTTATAAGCTTATTGATAAATACGTTATTTGCCGCGAAAGCGCAGTTTTTTAATAACTTAAGACGAGGCCAACGTGCAGGAAAAAGCGTGCCGTTTCCGTGCAGCATTATTACGTTCCGGAGCAAGTGCTTTTTAATTTCACGCTGAACTGCCGATTTCGGCACTGAGAACTCCTCGCAAACAAGCAATAAAAACAACGAAAATTTTGAAAAAAAAAAACAAACCTAGTTTTAAGCTCAACCTAGTTTTCCAGCAGTATTCCTCATAATTTCGTTTTCAGCGCCGAATTGCGGAATAAGCTCCCAAAACCCGTGAAAGCAGCAGAGAGTTTTCCAAGCTAAAAATTGATTCGCAAACAAATTTATAGCGTCGGAGCTGCCGGGGCCGCTGCATTTACTCAAAATGTATACGCTCGCGAGTGCACTCCGAAAATATTGAAATCGGCAGTTGGGCAGTAAAACTGAAAAGCGTATATAAAGTGTTTTACGATCGATTTGAGTTCCCGAATCAAGCCGTAAAAGTTGCGCGAGGCGTCGACGACCTGCCACCGGAGTCAAGCTCGAGAACGAGCCGCGACGACGCATAATAATATACAAACAGAAGGAGGAGAGATGTCGCGAAAGCTCGAAGGCGAAGCTCTTCGCTCGACGGGCGAAGCGCGCGAATCATAATCTTGCTGTAGTTAAGTTCCTAAAGAAAAATAAAAAATAATGAAAGATAAATAAGTAATTGAAGGGGGAGGCTCGAGAGGGCCGAGAGTCCCGCACTCGCGAAAAAGCGTCTTCTTATTATATTAAAAGCGTTCGCGCGACGAATACATATCGACATTGTGATAAATATATACACTTTTACTAGTTGTGCTTACGGATTGTTGAGATATTTTACGGATTGCTATATAAATTTTATCTATATTTCCCCTTTTTAATGAAAATATTTGAAGAAAAAAAAATAAAAAGAAGTGTGCCAGACGTACGACAAAAAAATAATATACTATATACTGAAAAAGTCTTTACGATATAGAATGTGTGTTGTAGCTTAAAAATACGGAGAAAAATACGATATCTCTTACGGGTGTGGGTATTTTAATCAAACCGAGTCAACTTTCCGTGCAATTTCTTCTGGCTTACCGAACGAGGATACAACACTTTCTTTTTCTATCGCGTCGATGTGTTAGTTTTCGATTTTGATGTTCGACTACATGTTTTGGGGTTCTTTTGATGCGTTATTTGTAAAATGTACACTTATTAGACGATCGACACTCGAAGCGGGTGACGATTATACGTGTAAACGAGTATTATAATAAGTAATTAAGGTTGTAAATAAAACTGTGTGTATAACTTCGTAATTGAATCGTTAAAATTCATTGCACATTCAAGTTTATACTTTTATACATTATAAGATACGTCGCATTAAATTAATGAATCTAATTATTTCATCTTAGAGTAAATATTTAATGTTCTAAAATTCATCGTGAATTCATTTTCTTCGAAGCTGAAAATCTATACTATTACAGCATAATTCCATTTTACCGATGCAAATTACATTAAAAACTTTCGAGTGTGCCAACAGTTCTAGAAATTCATTAAAAACATTCTCCTCTCCAGGAGTACCCTAGTATAAAACGAAAAAAAAAGCTGTTTCAAATATAAATGAAAAACTTTCGTGATTAAAGGGTTAGAGTAACAGAGTTGAATTGCGATTTTTATTTTTCTTCCGAAAGACTTTTTATCGTGACATAAGATTTTATCACCTTTATGAGATATTAAGATATTTACGATTTTAGCAATGAAAAATTTAAAGCCACAATACTACTTGGAAAAGCAAACTTTTATTTCCGATGACAACGTATGAAATCCGCGTCAACCAAACATAAAACTAAAATCCCGTCGTCCGAAACTTTCAGATTTCACAGCTCCGGTTACACTTTACAGCTCGCACCGGGTTATCAAATTTTTAATGCTCAAAAAAAACCCCGACCGCAATCAGTCCGAAGCGTAAGAATTCAGGCGATCGGCTCGAAAAATCGATCGGGGAGGAGCGTCGGCTTAATTAACGCTCCGAGAGTTCCGCGAGCAGTATAAGGACGGGGACCGCGTCGAGATTTAATCAGTCGCCGTACATTAATAACGTCAATCCGGCGGATTTACGAGGCTTGCGAGGCCCCTAAAACGCGATCGAGGAACTTTAGAGCCTCCGCCGTGGGGCGGCCAAAGTCGTTTTAAGCAATTTTCGGGGCGCGAGCGCGACACACGCCGGCAATTTGTCGCCTCCCCCCCTCTCCGAGAGCTCCCGACAAGTTCGCCCGGCGCACACGGCCGCTAAGTTACGATTTCGACGAACAACAAGCGCGCCCCCGTCTGACGAGTCCGAGAGTCGATCGCCTGAATTATTCGACACGCCACACGCTGCGTACACCGACGACTGCTGCGAGTTTTTATTGATTCCGCGATTTATAAGGGCCGATCGATCGCTGCAGTCCGCGAGGATGCGGGGAATTTCGTTCTGAGAAATTCAGGCTTATGTCGCGATCAAAAGTCGCTAGGAGAATAGTGAGTGTTTGTTCCAGTGTTATAAGTAGAATAGGTCGCGTGTGGTCAGACGTGTCTAAAAATCCAGTTCAGTGTAATTTGATTCGTCGAAGCAACACTTAATCTTGCAATATATGTCGCTTTCAATCATTCTCTGCTCGAGAGATAAATTTCCCTGTGCGTCGCGTAGATTTTTCGAAAAGAGTAAAACTACCAAAAAAAAAAATGAATAATAATTCCACGTCAGATGGAACGCCGTAGACAAGCGCAGTCCGCAATGCTCAACCGCATTTTACACTTCTAAAATTTTCTACAAACGTGTGTGCTTTTACCTAGTTAAAAAAACAAACTCTCAACAGTTTACCAACAGTATCCATTCATCAAATAAAGCTCTCAACGCCACAACTTTAACAATAGCCTTCGAGTCTACACTCGAAGCGACGGGATTTGAATTTTCCGACAAAAGAGACTCGATACCGTATACCGATTGATCTCATCGAATAAAAGACGGCGAAATCGCACTCGCTAAAAAGATATAAAAGACGCAACGCCACAAGACTTAGAGACGCCAGAGGAAGTTGCGCGCGAACTAACGGGGAAGAAGGGAAACGAGTCCGACGAGCGGAGCCTTCGAGTTACTTCGACTATCTCTCTATCTCTCTTCGATCTCGAACGAGAAAGTAAGCAACATCGACGAGCGAATGTGTGTGAGTGTCTGGGAAAACTCGCGTTTTTTTTGTCTATGTATAATAAATTAGTTTAAAATGCAACAAACAGACGAGCGAGGGAAGCTCATCGACTGTTTTACTGGAGATTAATGCGGGGAGGGGACGGAGTTGAATCAACAGCATATCATTAGCAAGTAAGAAATCATCGTCCTGTCGATTCGTGAATCACGAATTAATATACATATCAGAAAATTTGCGCGTAATTAAGTCTATTAATTGAATTGATTAGTAGCTGTCTCTGCTTCTTCGTCGTAAGTTTTCAGCCGTTTGCGTAATCTTCTGCCCGGAGTAAAATTCTTTGAGGGAAGTGTCAAAGATTTTCAAAATAGTGCTGTAAATAGTAGTGTATTTTAGAAAAATCAAATCAAAATTGACGATCAAACCGAGCGACGAGATAATTTTGCTTCGCGTACAGCAGATTGCATCAACTTTAACCTCGCCGTAAGACCTTAAAAGAAAATTTCCGCTTTTCAAAATTAGCCTAATAACGTAGCATTACTCGGATAAAATCACCCGTATTAAGTTACAAAAAAAAGACTCTAAAAATGCAAAGCACCGTTATTTAAAATAAAATCTCGCGAAGCAAACGGCCAATATACACATTCCGATCCCGCGGCGAGCCAAATGTCATAAAAGCAATTTCAAAGTAAACAAGCCACTCCTCCCGCTTTGAAGTCTCTTTTAAACAGACGCAAGAAACGATTTCCGCTGGGTTTAAAGGAGTGCGCAGTTGATTCGTCAACGTTCACTCCTCCCCGACCTTATCGAAAATTCCATTACCCGTCGCGTACATACACCCCACCCCCCCTCAAGTCTCGCCCCGGGAAAGATCAACAAAGAGAGAGCTCCGAGCGCTCGGAGCGAAGGAAGGGAAATAAGGTGCGAGTAATTTGTTGCGCTCACGCAGCTTGGCAAGTCGCGGATAATCGCGGCTTATCGATGCGCGCGGCACAAATTCCCGGACGCCGAGTCGATCCTTTCTTCTTTGCACTTGCACTTGAAAGTTTCTCTTTAGAGAGCCGATGTTCGAAGGCGACGAGCGCCGCGCGGCCTTCGAACTTTCCGGGCGCAGCTTTTTCCGTGTCAAGCGCGTGCTTCGATTTTTTTTTTCAACCTCCCCGCCCGATGTGCGAGAGAGCCTTAAATATTTCAGCGGACGACGCGGACCTTCTCGGCGAGATGAAATAATTCGAAGCGTCGGTCTTATTTATAGGGAGCTCGAATATTTCGGGTATACGCGACTGTCATTATTTCCAGGCGGGCGATCGATTCCGTCGCCGCGAGGCGTCGATGACTTATTTATATAATCAAACACGCGCTCGTTAACAAAGCAAGTCCGGTTTCCCTAAGAGTTTTAGCTTTTTCAATTAGCTTGTTGGCGCTGAAAACTTTTTGCACGGTCTTTCGTCGGAGGCGAACTAGTTTCTCGCTTCTCGGGGAGAATTTTGAAATTTCTCGACGCCCGGCTGTATACGCGCTCCTCCCGCGAAGGAAAGGGGAAAAAGACTTTGCGCGCTAACAAGTTTATTCATCCCCATAAATTTTTCCGGCGCGCCCTAATAACTCGATTAAAAATTCAATTGTCCGAGCGAGCATTTTTGTAAAGTTTACGAGAAACTGCCCGTTTTTAAGTATCTTTTTTTTCGGGGTTTATGGAGTTTCTTATTACTTATGTTAAGTACGTTTGCAAAGTTTTAGGTCCTCCTTACCCTCTCCTCCGCCTCGATCAACCTGCGAACTGCGACGGTTGCAGAAATTTTCTTACGACGAAGAAGCGGAATTTAAATGCTAATTTCAAGATTAAATATATACAGACTGTAATGAGCATTTGTTGATGTTTGCGTAAAGTAAATTTTAATTCTAAAATGTAATATCTTCTACATTTTATTATCGCGTAAGCTTTTTAGTGAATCGTTACGTATATTTATAAATACTCATGAACTTTTTGGATATTTAATTTTAGGCGTATATGAAATTTTTAGTGAGAAATTTTTCTACTTACTAGATTCTAATATCGTTGTTTAGGTAAAATTTTATTGGTTGTTATCCGTACAATCATTATACTGCATATTAATCATGAATTTCAATCGCATTTTATTGCATTATTGTAAGTATAACAATTCGTTTCGCCATAAAGGCATTTATAAAAAAAGTTTTTATCCAAGAAACCAAATATTTATCAAAAATTTAATTAAATGAATTGAAGGTGTCATCGACTTATGAAAAATTCATAAAACTTTAATTGAACTCGCTTGTAAATTGTACGTCCTATACTCGTTAATTTAAAAGACTATCATCAAAATAAATGTTCGACGTGTAGGTGCGAAAGTGCTGTAATCAATTAGACTAAGAGAAGCATCGGTGATCAATGAAACGGAACATATCATTCTGCCTAGTCGCGTAAGATTAAAAAAAGCATAATATACACGTACCGTTAAAATCAAGAACGAAGGACCGCTCAATTAGGAACATTACGAAAAAAAGCTCCGAAAAAAAAGAACGAGTCGATTCGGCCGTCTTGACGCATGAATATTAACGCGCATCGATTGCCGCGGAAAAGGCGCTTTTTAACGTCGGTATAATTACACAAAAGGGGGAAGAGCGGGGGAAAAAAGTAACGAGGACAAATTTATCGATACTCCGCGCCGAAGTGCGCTCTCCGATCCGAAGCTTCAGATCGATTAGCGCTCGACGCGAGTGTATACAGGACGCGTCCTCTCGGCAATTACCGCGCTTCTCGCTATTAAACACCCGGGCGGGAAAAAAGCGGGCTACTCGAGTTGTACGGGGAAGCGGCGGGGAATATTGTCGAGTCCCTCCGACGATCGCCGTGCGATGTGCGTGTTCGTTTTCGGAGATTCAAAACTTGTGATAGCGCGACGGTAGAATCTCGGTACTTGACGTCGAAATTCGACTGTGTGAATCAGCGATCGTTCGTCGCGATAACAAAATTTCGGTCGGACGCGGTTCGTATATCCTGCTGGGTACTTCCAATTTTCAAAATTGAGGTATTTTCTCTAGTATATTGAGTCATTCCACTTATCTCTCGGTGTAAGTCGTTAGAGTCGTTATTTCGTTGCGCGTAAATAGTGGTATTTAAAGTACGCGCGATACACTTTGCGAGAAGGAGCGAATAATTCTAAAGAAGCTAAGAATTTTCACTGTTAATAGCTGCGTAGAATTCTCTCCGCGAATATTCCCGGAATTATAAAACTTGATTTTTATCTCCCCGCGGCGAGTAAAACGAAAATGTTCTTAACGCTATACTTTTGTTCAAATGTTAAGTTGAAAATTTACCTTAATTATGTGAAAGCTCCTAAAAGCGGAAAAAGCAGACGTAGTCTCGGGTAAAATTTAATTTTCATTTCGAGATAGTTTGCGCGAGTTACGTAGTGCGTTTTCAAATATAATTAACTTTGATTATGCCATAGCCTGCAGAATATTTGCAGGTTCTTTTAATTAATAACTCGCGGCTTCGAAAAACAGATCGATAATTTCAATTATGCAGCTAATGATAATGAACAAAAAAAAAAAAATTTAAACGAATCTCCCGTATATCGCGCCCGGATATAATTATAATTGCGCGCAACTTTTTCGCCGCCGGTTCCTGATTCACGCGTAGGCAGGCCCCCGACACATATCAAAGTAATATCTCAGTTCAAAAGGATATCGCGTACATATCACTAGTTTTAAACCGGAGCAAGCCTAGAGCATAATGAGAGATATTTAATAATGATTTATTACGTATATTTATCACAGGTACGTATCGATATACAATAAAGAGAAGGTTATATAAATATATACATTATATACACATTATACAAGGGCGTACTTGAATCGATGTACAGTAACATACACACTCGCGTACGTTAGATCGAAATTTTATGAAATTACGTAAATATATATACGCGCGCGTCTCGTTTGCGCGGAGAGGACTTTGAGAGCGCGACATTTACATTCACACACACACACACACGATCGGGGAGAAGTCGCGCGGAACGTTGCGAAAAACGCACGCACGCACACACACGTACACACACGTAAGCACAGCAGGAGAAGCGCGGCAGGAAAAAAAGAAAGACGGGCAAGAGGCAAAAACCAACAGCCGCGGCGAAATTGAATGTTATCGAACAAACAAAGAGAGCCTCTCGACCGCCGGTATCCGAACGCGCGGCGAGAGAGAAGAAACAAAACTAAGGAATCTCTAGGAATAATATTAGCGTGTTTAATGTCGTTCCCTTCCCTTTTTTTCTTTTATCGTCGCACGTCTGTAAAACTACACACTATAAAAGCCAAGGGACGAAGAGCGCGGGAGTAAACTTTGAGGGACGCACTTTTTTTTTATTACTCGCGCGCGCGCGATATACGTGTTTTTACCTTTTTTTGTATATGCATGCAAATACGACGCGGCGCGCGCCGAGCGACAAATCCAATCGCCTTTCGAGCGCCGCTGCGAGCCTGAGTTTCGCGGGATTCGAGCCTTTATCCTTTCGCGAGCGTGATGTGTAGTTGTACTGTTAGTGGTTTTCTCTTCGATCTTCTTCCTCGTGCGAACAGCTCCCGATCCCGTATTGTACACTCGTTATTTTCTTACCTTACCGTAGCAGCTAAATGGTGCGTTTGTAAATAGTCGGAGTTAAAGGAATCCAATCTTTTCGTCCACGTCTAAAAAGCAGAGAAAAAGCGGGAGCGAAAAAAAATAACACTGTTATTAGCCGCAGTAATGGAAAATTCGTGTTGGGTCGCTTTCGACCGTTTTAAACTCTAACTATATCGTCCTGTCCGTTTAGACTTGTTTTTTCCCGTTCGATTCTTCTAATGTCCGTAGCGAGAGAACGCGATTCCCCGTCAACCTTCTTCTCTGTGTGTGTTAAAGCATTTAACTGCATATATACTTCTTCCTCGACGATTAAATTCCTCCGCAACGCGGAGCTCTTCGAGACCGAAGGGAGTTTGTCGCCTCTTTTCGGGATTTCGCGAAGGAGAGAGATAAGCGGCGCGCAGGCCCCGCGACAAAGCACATCAGCGGAGAGAGAGAAAATTCGCCTCTGCAAATTTGCTCCCGAGGCGCGCGCGAGCAGCCTCTCTCTCCCTCTCTCTCTCTCTTCCTCCAGGAATTTTGCCTCTATGAAATTGCCACCGAAGGTACACGTACTTGCCTAGGTGTGTATCGATCGCGCCTCGCTTCCTATTGATCAAACATCCCTCGGGAGACCCTCAGCTTTGAAAGCCCGCAATCCCCGCGATTCGCTCGTGAGCGTGTTGCTGCTGCTGCTGCTCTCTCTCTCTCTCTCTCTCTCCCTCTCTGTGTGTAGGTGCAGCTGTAAATTTTCAGCGGGATTACCCCACTGATACTCCAGATTTTTCCGTTCGAAGTCTGATGCCTCTCGAGAAAGGGGCTTTTTTCTCGTGTTTTTTAATCCATCCCCGGGTGGCTCGACTCGGCTTTATTGGCTTGCGTGAGAACGAACGCGGATTTCTTTTTTCTTTTTTCTGTTTTTTGCTTTTTTCCAGAAGCCAGCTCGTCCGAGGAGGCGATTTTCGCTATCGTGATCCGGAGAATTAGGATTCAATTAGCATGATGGAGTAATATTTATATTGGATTCGGCGGAATTCCGTTGCCGGAGTGCTCCGCCGTCATTATGATAATTAAATTTGAATATCGATTGTTTTACAAGTACAGAGCTGATTTGTTTTCGAAATTTGATCAAACAGTCTATTGCTATCTAATAAGCTTCTTCCGCGTTTCCGCTATCGGATAAATTATAATTAACGAAATTAGTCATCACTCATCAGCATACTCGCATAAATTAATCGACACCCCGCAGCAGTTCGACGCAAAAAATAAATCCGACAGATTGCTCGAAAAGCATATCGATCCATCAACGAGAGAAGGGGGCTGCGAAACCCCAGGTAGGTAATAAAAGCCCAGGCGCACAAAGCTCGGCTCGAAATAAATTTCCCCGCGCGCTCGCGCCGAAGGAAGTTTGCATTTCCCGTGACACTGACGATTCATTCGACGCTCGCGTCGACGCGCGATGGAGACGAAGTGCTTCGTCCCGCGCGGATAAGGATCCGATCGCTCCCCCCCTAATCATTTTCGATAAAGCGTCATTTCCCGCTGTGTGTGTGTGTGTGCATCCAGCGAGCGAGCGAATTCCCTCGCGGCCGCCGCCGCGTCGATTTTCGCCGCGTCATCCCCGATCCGACGGCCGGGCCGCGTGAAAAATGGCGCGCTGAAAAAAGCCCGCGAAGGCGATAAATTATAGCCCGCGCGGAGAGAGAATGAAAGGCTCCCCGCGCCTCTCTCTCTCTCGATTAAAGTTGTGTGTTGCGCGGAGTAATTACGGCCGGCCGGCCGGCTTAACGGCGCGAGAAATGTGCGTGTATCCATTTTTGACGGGGCAGGGATTTTCGGCTGCACCCACAGCCGGGCAATTAGTTCGAGTAATAACCTTGGCTTCGCGAATTATGGGGTGGGCGCTTTTGTCCTTTTTCTTTCGGGCTTCGGGGGTAAGTACGGCAAGTTTAGGACGGGGGATTTAAGTGGCGGGGCTTTAAGAGAGCGTCCATTTTATTAAAAATCTGCACCGAGCAAAGTTCCATTGTGCCCCTGGGAGAAATAACGCGCTATTACGAGAATTTTTTGACATCTTCAAAAAATTTATGTAAGAAGTGCGCTGTAACTTTTGCCGGGGTGTCTTTTTTTGTTGCGTATATCTACCTGAGTGTAAAAAGTTTGTTCGACATGAACGATATTTTATTTATGAAGCGCCGAGTACTAAATCCAATGAAAAAGAATTGATGAATTGCTGAAACAAGAATTAAATATGTAAAGTTATAATTCATTTATATGAAGAATTTCAATACATTTTTTTTCCTTTTATTCAGGGCATCGAATGTCTTTGGAAGTCTTTTTCAATTATTGAGCTACTTTGAAGAATTAAAACGTGTTTTATCATTCCGAGTTACTTTCACTGAAGTAAAAATATCTTCGCTAATGGAGAAAAGAGTAATTTTAAGCTTACTATAAAATTTTCAAATCTCTTTAAAGTGTCTCTTGAAAATAAAACGATTTCAATGACTCTTCCCAACATAATTTTTCGAACTTAAAGAACATTGTAATGGAAAGCTAGTTTATTTGATTAAAGGTCCGCTCGTATTAATTACTTCGAGAATTATTTCGGGAAAGGGGCAATAACTTGACTTGTCACACCTAACTGAACACTAATGAATCTCAATTAGAAACAAAAAATGTTCCCTTTCACAAGAATCGCAGACTACCAACATCAACCTAACAATTTTATTTTCGACAAGCGCAACCGTAATAATCTTCCCGTCATAATTCATCAAGGGACTTCGCCCAAAAATCTATCCCTAAAGCAAAGCCGCGCCGTTTAATTACCGCTCGAGAAAACAAACCCGCAACGAATCCTCCTTGTGCACACAGATAATATACGAAAAGCCGCGCAAAGGCTCGGCTGAAAATCACGAGAGAGCCGCGCCAGTCGGCTCAGTGATGAGAAGCGCAAACCCATCAGAAACTGGCACGCGCTAATCAGTTTCACTCAATACGAGCCGGTTCGTGTGCACACGACGAATGGCGTTTTTCGAGCCTGCCGGAATCGATAAACGGTTCCGCTCTTTCTTTCTTTCTCTCTCTCACACTTTTCTTTTTTTTTTTTTTTTAATGAGCGGAAAGAGCGCAAAGGGAAGGCTAAAAGCCTTCTGTTTGCTTTCGGCAGTTAAAAGTCGCGCCAGTAGCTCTCTCTCTCTTCCCTGTAAAGACTGGCGCGGAGCAAGTCGAGAATGAAATATTTAAAAAGCCATTCGGCCCTTGAAATTTTACGGCCACACCGTAAGCTAAGTGTATAAGACTCGGCGTAAAACTAAAGATCTCAGAGTGTACGTCGGCGGTTAAAAAGTTGATTAGGTTATACTTTAAGGTTTAATGTCTCGTATTAGCGCAATTATTGTTTTACCGCGGCGACGTTATTTTCTATTGTAATTGTCATAGACGATAAGCTCCGCGAGGGGGATCGGAAAAGTTTGAAAAACCTTGCGATCCCTTCCGAAAGCCGCACCGACGTACCACTAAAGCTCAAATAATATTCGTGTGGCTCTAACGAATATTACCCGAAACTGGAAGGAAAAAGCGAGATGGCTGCGCGCCGCAACCTTCCATACACTCGTAAAAGTGTCGTAAAGCAATATTACAGGGTTGTTTAAGGTTGCGAATAAAAGACGAGCAAAAGAAAAAGCAGGTTACACGCGCTCCTTAGCCCGGTCTTTATTATTAATTGAATCGCTAAATTTTTACGGCCCTTTCTTACTTTTGCAGCGTTCCGAACAATGAAGCGTTATGAGCGTAGCAGCTTCTGTTTAGTGTGTAATGCGCCGAGCGCCGAAAAATCTCTTTTTTTACACTCCCGCGAGAGCCAAAAAAGAAAGAAAAAAAATTGGAAAAATGCAAAAAAAAAAAAAAAGACGACGACGACGACGAACCTCGCCGGATTTTCCGCGCCAAAGTAATTTAGCATGCAAAACCAGTCCCGTTTTTCGCATGCAAATCACGGATTTGACTTCAGCCGCATTCCCCGATCGCTAAAGACGGGTATTACAACAATTTTCGAGCTAAAGATTTTTCTTTTGAAAAATGCGCAGGAGATTTTTTTAATGTTTTACACACGAGATCCAGTTTTGCTTGTGAAATGTACTTTGAGTGCACGACGTAGATAACCCACCGAAACACGGTAAAAAAACTGAAGCAATATATACAAGTAACACAGAACCCTCAAGCGGAATAGAAACCGACAACGACATTATCGAGACTTTAACCGATCGCCGTTTCCTTTTGTAAACCGCATATAAAAGCGCTTCTCGCCGCGCGCAAAAGGTGTCTTCTTTTTTTTATTGTACAGCGCCGCGCAAATTTGGCGCCCGAAGATTGGCGAGCGAGCGATGATAATTCGATTCGAAAGAGAGCGCGAAGGCAAATCCAATCGAAGGCTACCTCGAAGCTAATTTCTCACCGGTGCAGCTTTTTTTTCCCCGCTTTCCTTTTTCCTCCCCCCGATGCTGTGTGCTGGCTGATTATTTTCCGCGCGCTGTCGAAGATACACGATAAAACCGAGAGTAATTGGCCGGTAAACGCGATTGCGATCCTCGATTGGAATTGTTTTCCAGAGAAATCCCCCGCTTAAAAATCATTCGCGCAAAGAGTCTCGCTTGTAAAGAGGCGAAATCCTTAATCCGCGCGCTCGAGTAGCCTTCGGAGAGCTGTAAAACAGCGGCACGAAAAAGCGCAACTCCGGCAATTTATTGTAAAGACATTACGTACGGCGCGCTTCGGCGCGCGCATCAGCGATTCAGACCCATTTTGTACGTTTATATGCAGTTAAATAACAATACATGTGTACTATCGATGTTAATGTATTACCAAAAAAGGGGCGAGCGAGCGCGCGCGCACGACGAAGCGCCTGAGAAACCTATGTATACATAATATGCCGAAAACGCGAGTAAACTCGAAAAGGAGGGCTCGAGATCGCGCGCTCGCTCGCCGACCACTTTCAGGATATCCTTATATACGCGGCGACGATTCCTCGTTGTAATATTCCTCGAAAAAAAAAAAAAAAAAAAAAAAAAACTATTGAAGCTTCCCGCAGCGATTTTAAGAGAAAATAAAAATAAGGATACGTAAGTATAATAAAAAAAAGCGCGCCGCGCTCAGGCGCGGCGCCCGTTTCAATTGTGGTTCAATCGTTCGATTCCCCCCTTCAAATGACGATGTGTATGTTTAGGAATAAAAAAAAAGCAGATATTGTGTATAAAACAAGAGCGATCGTCGACAGGAGTCCCGGAGCGGATATATATGGCGACTTCGGGGTTCGTGGCGACGAGGACTTGACGAAAAAGTAAATAAATAAAAATGCGTTTTGACGACTGATCTTTCATTTATTCCCTTTCACGCTCCTCGAATCCTTGATTCGGTCTGTCGAGAGAGAAAGTGCTGATCGAAATGCAAGGGTGGACATTGGAATGGTGTTTGTTTCGTTGATATTATTGTTTTGTAACTTTTGCTGGGTAAATTTAATAGTCATTGACTTAAGTTAAATGTAGGTATAAATTTTATCATTATACTTTGAGATTTAACTTGATATATTATAAACTTTTCTTATTAGATCAAGATTTTTTATATCAGTAATATAAAATTATTGATAGCGTAAAATAATTTATAGAACGCGATTAAAATATAATTTGACTTACTAAATTCTTGCACTTTCCGATATTCTATTTGATTTAAAAATGTAAGCAAAAGTTGTTAAATCCGATTCAAATAAATTATTGTCATGCTAAAGCAGGAAATCGATGTATATTTAATGTAATACTACAGCCAGTAATTTTAATTGATAAATCATTATTGATTTATTCCATAAAAGTTATCAATTAAAATTGTTATTGAAATAAATTCAAATTGATCGAAATAAATAAATTATGTTCTAAAGTAATCAATCAAAACGACACAATGATTAATAAACTTATTAACAATAAAATTAATAAATTTGAATGAAATTTCTTATTAATTTGAGAAGATGCGCATTATTTATTTCACAGTTAAAAATTTTTTACGATACAGAAAATAAAGTTTTTGATCAGCTTGTACATTCGTTTCCAAATCGCACCTGCTTCTGCACTGATCCCCCTAAAATGTCGATTGACCGCGACAGCGGAATGCGCGCATGCGCACTAACACTAGTCAAGAAGAGGGCTCTGAAACTCATCCTGCTTGCGACGTCCACGTGTAAACTGCATTTCATTGGAACGATGTTGTGAGTGTAATAATAAAGAAGTGATACTGTAAATTATTTGAAACAATATATTAAATACTTATCAGAGTTTATTTCATTCTGTTTATTCAAAAATGAAAATTGTACTTTTTCAAAGCTTAATAATTAGTAAAAGATTGGACATTTAAATTCTCGCGCGCTTTTAAAATGGCGGGAACACAGAACCAATCAAATTGCAGAAAGTAGATATATACTTTCTGAACGTGCACATTCATGAAAACACTGTACAGTTTTTCGGTTTTTTTCGAATTACACATTCGGCATTATGTAGTAAAAAATGTCCCGGCTTTAACCTTAATGCCGATTAATGTTTGTTTATTATAAAAATGACTACTTTGTGCACTATTTCAAATGCACACGTAAGAAAACTAGGTGAGTTTTCAAAGTAAACGTAGATATTTTTTATCGATTTTGACGTTTAACTGGTTAGGTATCATACCACTTGTTTATGTTTATGTTTAGAAGTGATTGAATTGATAATATGTAACAATATTTTTTTAACTAAAGTATTATACTGTTTATTTTTTTAGACCATGCTATAGATGAAATTCGTCTGAGAGCCTTAGAAAATATAATTTCTAAGTTTGAACTTGGTTTTGCATGTGATTGCAATGCTGTCAAAAAGGAATTATTTGTCAAACTTTTTAAATGGTTCTCCATCGAACCTATCATCCAAGAGGGAAAGGTTCTGGATTTGATGATAAAATTATTGAAGGTCTATTTATATTATATATTTGAATTCTTTATTTTTATTTAAGACATATAATTAAACAAATAAATTTTTTAGACTGATGGAGGGAGTTACTTAAATTCTTTTGGGAAAGTTCGATTCCAAGGTGAGCTACGTGATTTGAGAGCCAAATTAGATTATAAATGGCATGATAAATTAAATCAGTTAGAAGAAATTGCTGCAAATCCAGATAGGTTTATAAAAGATTATCAAGTTAGTATTATTTTGATGTGTTTGATATTTCCAACTAATATTCTTTGAAGGATAATGGTTATAATAACAATTATAGGACATTCCAGCAATCACTTATGATGTATCAGAGTTACATAATAATCCTCAATTTCAAAATGAACCTTCTGAGACAAGCAGCTTTACTGCAGTGTCTCCATTAGACAGGTACACAAACTGATTTATTAATATAATTATGAAATCAAATTAAAATAAAACTTTACTTAAAATATATAAATTTTTAGCTCTGTACCATTTGATTTAACAGTGAATTGTGGGGATGGTGCTGTGATATCAAAGAGATCAGAAAGTAGTGTAAAATGGCTAGTAATGCCTTGGCAAGTTTTAGCTTCATCAGATAAAAGTGTTCTTTCCTCTATAGAAGATTCTTTAAACAGTAGTGCAGATATTAGTGTTAAAATAAAAAGCTGTCAGTTTATCACAAATATTACATTACAAGATTTTCCAGCTGAAGTTTTCCTCCAAAGACCTACGACTGTTCATGTAATATTTAGATTTAATCTTTCTGTGAAAAAAGTATAAATGTTATTGATTAACATAGTAATAATTTTTTTAGATTTTATTAGCACTTCTAGAATCTCACAAACATGAATCTGAATTGGAAGCCCAAACCTTAATTGAAACGATCCTAAGAACTCTTTATAAACTTACACATTCTCTTAGGTTCCGAATATATTACTACTGTGATCCAAATATTGCACATAAAGCTCATAAGGTAATAAATTTTCAAGCTTTCTTTTTATAACAAAATATTAGAATCTGATAAAATAATTAAATTTTTATATAGATATTAATAAGAAATATAGAGAGTGAAAGTGCCTTAGCTCGTGAAAGAGATAGTCCAGAAGGAGAACCTCTTGACCAAAATTATGATCAATATCAACCAACTGTAAGAGTATTATTTATAAAAAAGTTACTTTTTTCAATGTAATTTATTTTTAAATTCTTTTTTAGAGAACAAGTCATAGAAGTCCTAGTCTAATAGATAATGAAGATGATTCTGTATTACAGTTACAACAAATGTTGATACCTAATTATTGTACAGAAACTTTAATAAGTGTTTTAAAATTACTAAGCATTCCAAATGATTCAACTCGTCCATTGAAAATAGTTAGACATATTGCAGATTTAGCGCATGAACTTGTTCAACTACTTATTGCAAGTGTCATGCCCACTGTATGGTTTTGTAATGATAATGTTGCTTTGAAAATTCATGAAAACATGAAGGTTTTGTTTGAATTACTCAGTGAAATTTTAGATTATTTTGGACAGTTTAGCAATGTCGACTACTACAGAACAATCTATTTATATTTTTTATGGGTATCAATTAAATTAATGAGCAATCTTATTCCATTAGAATTAGCTGATCAAATAATACCAAAAAAGATGAAATTGTCCATATGCGCTGCAATTATGGATGCTCCTATTTTTTTAATGTATGCGAATTTACACGTTACACTGCAAGAATATGCGAGGGTAAGTAACAAAAATGTAACTGTATTGTTTGCTATGATTTAATATATACATATTTATTTTAACATAAAAAATTTTAGAGATTTCATGGAACTCAAGAATGTGATTCTGTGAAATTGTTAGATGAAACCCGTTTAATAGCAAAATCAATGAAAGCTGCTATATCTATGATGAAATCTCCAAAAGAACAAACTTATTCGAATGAATTAAAATTGATTCATTCTGCAAAATTGAGTTTGCTATATCATAAAAATTTTCAAATAATTAGAAAATTTGTTAATTTAGCTCAAAATAAAGCAGGGTCAGTTGAGTTTTTTTAATTTAATTTATTAAAAAATATTTATCTCAAAATATTATCATAAAAATTTGATTCTTTGAAGGTATAAGTTGAGTAAAGAAGATGCAGATATTGTTACAAAAATTACACTTTCTCTATTAGCGCATAGTGATGAAGAGATACAAGAAGCCATGTATAATGAATGTTATTCTTTAGTATCAGCAGTATTAGCAGCTGAGTACAGTGGTAGATATAATTGGAAAAATATTATATTTTTGATGGAATCAAGTATATTAACTGAAATTATTTGTCACGGAACTAAAAGTGAAAATGAAAAGGTATTACATTTTTCTTGACGTAATAGAAATAAAGAGTAAAATATATAATTTATTTTTTAGATAAGAGGCATGGCAGAAGATATACTTGTATTTTTGTTAAATGGAAAAATGCAGATGACAGAATCAGGATGGTTTAAATTTTTAGAAGTATTAATTCCAGTTTTACCTTTATTGCAATGCCTTGCTCACCCTTCAACGCGTTTGGGAAAAGCCATTTCTAAAATGTTAGATCCTGATGTGTATTCAGATATAAAACTTCCATTTGTGGAGGTAATATTTTGATTTTAATACTTTAGAAATATAGCGATATTTATTTTATCTAAAAACTTACTGTGTAGGTTGTAAAAGGTAATATTAGACTCCTATTTTCTCCGATTCCTGATGTAAGAGATGAGGCTTTATGTCGAATACTTTGGTTACTGGCACAAGAAAAAAATTCAATTCAGAAACTACCTCGTTTAACGACTTTACACGGCCTGTCTCTTGGTTCAATTTGCGTGTTTGATAAACAATCAGCCGCTAAAAAAGTTGAAGGAAGCTATCAGGTTATTCAACAACATTTATGTTAATATAATGAAGTTCAGTAAAAGAATAATTTCTAATAAATTGTCTAAATGTTATAGAAAAGCGCTCTCACGTCTGTCCTTGAAATGTTACGATCTTCAAATATTGAACCCAAAATGAGAAAATCTGCACTGGTCCAAATTAGTGTAATGTTAACTGATCCTTCATTGCACAAACTTTTTATTTCCGAGAATGGATTATCTTTAATGTTGGATATATTTTCCAAAGCTTTGGTAAATAATTTAAATTTAAAGAACTTAACAGAATCTAAAATTAATTTATAAGTATAAATTATAGTAAGTTTTAATTTTAAAGGTGGAGAAAGATTTTGCAAATTACCCAGACTCTGTAATATCGATTATAACGATACTAAAACATCTTGCATCATCAGAATGTTCAGTCAGAATTGAATTATCAAATCGAATAGATGTTTACTTTAACACTTTGAGAAGTAAGTACTATTTAAATCAGTTAAAAAAAATTTTAAATAAAAAATTTTAATAAATTTTTTTTTATTACCAGGTTTATTTCTTTATCCTAACAACGAAAATGTTAAACTGGATGCTGCTCAATTTCTTGCTTTTTTATTGTACAACGAATATATTATGAGACTTACAGAAAGAAGTTTAAATAACCCTTTCAGTATTTCTCTACCATATTTAATTACAATTAATATGAGACTTCCATTTACGTGTAAAGCACATTGGAAAACAAGTGTCCACAGACGAACAGATGTGTCAAGTAAGATTAGTTTATTAAATGGTTTATATTTATAATTGATTTTTATTGATTCAATGATAATTTTAAAATTATTTTAAAGTTTTACATAGAAATAATCCCATTGCTGCTACATTTATTAGACAATTTTGGGCTTGGGAATGGAATGGAGGCGAAAAATTGTTATGGAAAAAATGGCAAGATATTAATGATCCAATGTTGTCCCAGAATTTAATGATAAGAGAAACTGAACTAGCTTGTTTGACAAATACTTCACTTTATTTTTGTATACAATATCAATTATTTAACATTCAAAATTCAATTACACACAATGGAGTATCTTGTGCAATAGATTACTTAACAATGTAAGGAAAATATGAATTTTTTTACAAAGATAAAGCACAATATTACATTTTTTGTCATTTTAGGTACTTAAACTTATGCAATCTACTAAATTGCGAGCATCTGGATGAGATATTAGAACTTCCATGGGCGAATACGTTTGAACGTTTTTTGCAAGCACACCCTACGAGTAAAGAGGATCATGAGTTATTCATTAATGTTCTGAATTTTCTTCATTTATATATCAAATCAACAAACAGCAGTAATTATATCTACATGACTTCAATTTAATAAATTTTTCCTGATAATTTATTTTTAACTGAATTTTAGATGAAAATGCGTGGCTTTGTGGAGCTGTAAAAAACATGATGAAATCATTAACGAATTGGTTACATCGTTCAGAAGACGGGAGTGAAGATGTTCATCAATCTGCTCTTAGATTAATACGAGCCTGTTCAACACAGGACGCGGAAGAAAATGATGAGTCGAAAAGTTCTTGGATAGGTTTTGTTGAATTTGCAGTTTCAAATCTATTTTACGGAGAATATTATAATTTAGGTACATTAAAATTTTATAAAATATGATTTAAAATTTATTTATTTATGTAAGTGTACTTTCCTCTTAGCATTTTTGGACTGGATGTTATCGACATTAACGTGTATAATTTCAAAATGTCATTGGAAAAATAACACAGAAACTCTTGTGTCTATTGGAAATACTCTAATTGAACTGATTTTATCTTTTCATCGAGAAGGAACTGTCAGTTTCATGGGTATAACTATTACCAGAGATTGTATAATTTGCTTAAACCACGTACTACATTACATGCAAATTCATTTGAGCAAAAATGTACGTATAATTCATTTAAGTGTAAGAAAATATTTTTAAAATATATAAAAGTATGAGTCACGTCTAAAGCTTTAAAACGGTTACAGATTTGGGTAAAATTTTGGTATGATGAATGCCAATCTTTGAGTTGGTTGCCAGCGCTATGGAAAAGTCGCGATCCATTGGTGCGCGCCTCGGCATTACAATTACTTGCGAGCTTGATTAATGGACCTCACACGGCGCTTCAACTCTTGAATGCAATCGACTCATCTCCGGGCGAATTATGCCACTCGCTACTCTATTTCATAACCACCCAAGAGGAGTCATGCATTGTCAAAGAGGAAGCCTGTTTAGCTATGAGCCATCTAATTAAGAATTCCAACTCGATAGTCTTTCAATACGTAAGTTCCCTTACCAAGAAAAAACTATTGGTTTATCCCAATAGTAAGTATTACCTGTGATTCGGTAAAAAATATAATCGTCATTTCTGATTTTCCTTATTTTTTTACGTTTCGTAACTTTCTTTCTAAGAATTAAAATTCAGATACAATTTCGACATACGTTTCTTATAATAAATTAAATAGATAATTTTTTCGAAAAAATTAATAAATTATATTAACATTCGTATAAAACATATTTTTTATTTCTATTATTAGGTTGAAGGTTTAAAACCTAGTGCAATGTTATCTTACGCTAAAGAAAATAATGTTTACCACGAAATCGCTCTCATGTGTTCCAATTGCTATATGCTGGCTAATTTAGATCCTGATTTATCTGAAAATTCAGGATCTGAAGGTACGCAAACGCATTCAATAGCTAGTAGTCGTACAACTTCAACAGTATCTATGGTACCAAAAACTATTTATTATTTATACAATTGTCCTGAGGATTTGCAAAGGTGTAAGTACATTACATATAATGCCGCAATTAATTGAAGCTAATTTTTCAAACAATAAGCTTATTATAAAAACTTGTTTTAGATTCTGATATTACGGATGATGAGGATCAAATGCAATTCATAGCTACACCCACTTTAATTACAGCTTTGTGTGGGATGCTTAATAATTTAATAGCTATTGGGGAACACGAAGCTATACGCGAAATTTTTGAACATTCAGTTTATAAGCATATAATGAGGTAATTTTGTTGTTGTTTAAATGTAGAATATTAAAATTGTGTAAATACATTATTATCATTTCAACTTTAGTTGTTTTGGCGAAATCCCACAATCGATTAATGGCGAAGCAAATTTGGAACATTATTGCAATGTAATAGAAATGTATACAAGTATGTGTACTGTACTTTCCAACTGCATTATTCACAGTTCCGATTTTGCATCGATAGTAATTTTTTCTCCAGATTTTATCCGACATTTATTTGGTTTACTGAATAAAGACTTATATTGTAAGTGTTTAATCTCACCTTTAACTTATTCTCTCGCCCAATTTCTACTGATTCTAAAAATTTAATTACTATCTTTTTTACAGTTTCTGACACTAATTCTTTAGTATTTTTGCGTAATCGACTGGGCTCTGAAATTTTAAAGTTCTTGGTGACTTTATCTCTAACTGAGAATCAACATTTTGATTCAATTCAAACCGCTCTAGAAACTTGCGATACAGAAGCTTTTATAAAAACAATCTGCTATATTATTAAGAATTCAAAATCTGAGCTTGGAATGAGCGCGCTCAGTTTTTTAGCATTTCTTTTGTCTCAAGAAATGCAAAAAGAATCCGAAGAAAACAAACCCACTCCTGTGAAAGAAGTTTTGGATAAAAAGAAAACAATCGAATCTACTGGATATTGGGATTCCGAAGTCCATATAAAGAAAAGCAAACACGGAGTTGGTTGTATTGAGAACCCAAAAGATCAAAATAAAAATGTTGCCACTAGTGATGAAATGTATGTGGGGGCAGATATTTGCAAAGCCCTCATAAGTCTATTTATTGCATTTAATTATACTAAACCACCAAAAAAGAGTAAACAGTCGATCGATAAAGATGCAACAATGTTCGCCCTAACGAATTTACTTTGCATATCTCAGGAGGCAAAGAAAGAAGCCATTCTAGAAAACTTCCCGAATACAAGTTTGATAGTTTTAAAAGAGATATATATTAAGCTTACCGCCATTCCTATACAAACCTTTAAAAGTCAAATCGAACGCTGTCAAAAGGTATCAATATTGTTCACTTTTTTCTTAATATTAAATTTTTTAATTCTACGGTTTGCTTACGTCAACGTAAATTTCTATTGACTTTTACAACTCCTTTCAACATTATCATTATTTGATTGTAGAAATTAGCATTCGAAATTGCGGGTTTTCCCGCACTTTTCTTTGACTAATCATTCCGTGCACGACTATTAGCATTTTAAAGCTTTTTACCTGATGTCTTTTTTCAGCTGCATCCTTTGTTACATGAAATTAACTCAATCTACATACTGTTGATGAACTTTATGTACGATAGTAGTGAGGTCAAAGAAATTTTAGCTAAAGCTGGAGTGGCTGACATCATTCACAAACTATGGGCCCATACCTCAATGAATAAAAAAGTTTTAATAACTTCTTTAAAATTGCTATCAACGTTCACTTCAAATTGCTTAGAAGGTAAATAAAAAAGAATTCAGTATACTCATTTAAAATTTTTAAGAATTATGCAAAACAATTCTAATTAAAATTCTTTAAGTTGTAATCTTTTCAAGTCCAATTATTTATTCTTTGCATAACAAAAAAAAATCTTTTTTTTAATATTTTTTCCTACGTTAATTTAAATTTTTTTATTTCCACTTAATTAAAAATGATCGTTCCCTAACCCTGAGCATTAATTGAGGGAAATAAATGTATAGCATTTTTTGCTTCACAGCGGCTCAGTCATTATCGTTGACGACAGTGACGCCGGGCGTAGGACTCAGAAAAACTCCGAACTCCGTATCCCTGATACACGTCATCGTTCAATTGGTTATCAAGGAAATCGACGGAATTCATCGCAATTGCGATTGTCAAAAATTGAATTTTGCATTTCACATTTTAAGAAACGCCATTCACAATCACGAGTGCCGCGTCGTCCTGTCAAAGGTAAATAGAGAAATTGTATATAATCAGTGTACAAATTTCTTTCAAAAATATTAACATTTTTTTTTAATATTTTGCCTAATAATAAATTATTTCGTCCAAAGTGAATAATGATAATGCACTATAAAAATTTTTTTGAATAAAATGTACGAAATTTATATTTATTTAGTGTCATATTTTGAATTAAAGTGCGTTGAACCCAAGTTAAATCATTTTTTAAATAAACATATTTAAAAAATGCAGCATTAATTGATTCCCAGCATTCAGAGTTATTAGTGATCTAACAATCAATCAATCAATCACATCACTTGAATCAACAAATTAAATTTATTTGAGTAACCGTTTTGAATTGCTTACGTGCAAGCGTGAATTTTCCACTACGATTCCCACGTCAATGTCGCACCTCGCTTGATTTCGTGTTCTATTTTCAGAGCAATCTCCTGCAATTTTTCACGAAGATTCATCCTTCAACGACGAAGAGAACGAAACTTTGGCAGATAGTAGAGATTAACTGCCTGGAGTTTTTGATAGACTACACGTTTTACGACGAAGGCCAATTGGCTGTTTCTAAGGTATGACATTTTTCAATATTTCTTTTTAATTTATGAACAGGAAGCTTTAAATCTGTTATCTCGTCGACGTATAGTAGACTGCGAGAAGGGTTTTTAATATTTTATCACAGTATATTGTCCTTCGTAGCTGTGTCGATATTTATGGACGCAAACAAAGTAATTTTTTTAACTTGCAATAATAAATTATGTCTGTGTAAAACAAAAGATATAATTATTTAAGCTCATTTCGTTTTAACTAAAACTGCTAAAGTTGTAAAAAGTAATGTAAAAACATTATACTAAAATAACTTTCCTTATTATTGCCGTCTACCTTTGATAATATTTATTGAACTTATTTAAAAGAAAGAAATAAAAGCACGAATACATCATTTAATCATTGCTGTTTATTTAGGCTGTTGATAGCTTGGAAGTACTCATAAATTTAGCACAAATGTCGACCGGTTCTACAAGACTTCTGGCTATTTCAATTTTACGGAACTTGGCTTTTAACCCAACCAATCGACCAAGACTTTTAGGTTCTAGTAAGTATCGAACAAAAATATTATTTGTTTCCATTTTTAGGAGAATAATAAAAAATAGCCATCTTTATTTGAAAAATTTCAAAGTAACTTTTCTTTTTTTTTTTATGTTACGAAAATTTTTTGTCCTTTTCATCTGATAAAAATTGTTATCTTAGTAAAATAAAATTCATTCCAAATTCTTGCAGCTGAGTTTCTGGAGCTATTATTAACATCTTTGAGGGAGGGCTCGAGTATAGAAATCGAAGTGGCAGGGTCCACTCTGTGGTCTTTAATTAGTAACAACCAAAAGGGAAAATTGATAGCGCGCAGCGCCGGTTTCCCGCACTGCATTCAAGCAGCTATTAGTAGACTATCCCTGACGGTGTCGTTGTGTGACGCTGGTCAAGATCTTGACTTGGTGAAGATGTTGGAATACCTTTTACAGATCATGTATCCTCAGTGAGAGATAAACCTTTGAATTAAACGATGTTTTGGTTTGGAGAGAATCGTTTGTAAAAGAAATGCATTTGTACATATGTTTTATACAAATTATATAAAATGTAGATCAAATGTTTGTATATTAATATTTTGAAGTGCCTATTTATTAAATTATTGAATCTTTGTGTGCACAAGAAATATTCTTGAATGTAAGCTAAAATATTTTTTATGAATAATATTTGTAAATGTGCGTCGATGTTTTGTATAATAAATATTTTATAGTAATACATAAATAAATGTTTTTATTTTAAATTTCGTTCTACTTATTTTCTAGATAAATCAGATCTTCTAACTAATTTTCTAGTTTTTGAAAGTTGCCTATTACATAAAATTAGTTTGTAAGAGAAAAAGAGTAATCCAAAAAATAAATTATCCCAACAAAATGTTCAAGTTTTTCTTAAAATAATTTTACATTTTATGTTTTATTATCAGAACAAATTTTTTCATATTACGAAATAAAATCTCTACCTGTAATAACCCACAAGAAGATTACGAAATCCATTATATTTGACATAATAACAATAATAAAATTTTTATTCCGTTAAATTCAACGTTAACCCAGCTGCTATAATTTTAATGCCGACATAATAATTTTATTACCTCATCCAAGGCGCTTCTTAAATAGCTGCTTCGATACGCCTCAATTCATTATTTATGCATTACCACGTACGAAAAATAAGAATACCAAAAAATCCACGCCAATCCTATTATCAATCACCCAGAGCGAGCCGGCAAACAAAACCAAACAAACTTATCTCGCTCAAGCGGACCGAACGCCCTTCGACGAGAGCCGTAACGAAACCACACCTGAGCCTCGCCGCAACTTTCGCTCGGCAGTTATCATAGTCAAGGCGGCGTCGATGCCAAGAGGCGCTCGTTTCTTTCGTCTAAAAATATACTACGGAATAACGGGGTCCGCGCACGAGTCCTTTAGCATTCGGCGTCGTTCGCGCAAGCACTCGCTCTCGTCGCGCTTAATTGGCTATTATATCGGCTGCATGAGCGCGGGTGGGCTCCGCGGTTTCTATAAATAAGACCGGCCGAAGCGAGCCCCGTATTTCAATGAGGCTGCCGAGCGCGTATGTAAGCAAATTCGGGAGCTCGAATGGAAATCGACTGCTGCGATCGTTTTCTACGCTGGCTTCGGTTAGCTGCGTGCAATCGTTGCAAGTTTTTTAGAAGTAAAATCAAACATTGCGGATGATGGTCGGGTATCTATCGAGTTGTTGCTTTTTTTTTTAATGAAATATAAGCTGTCTTCTTATTATGTTCTTTTTAATAGTCGTAAAAAATATATCAAAAATCTTGACAGGGCGGCGACCAAAGACAAGAAGATATAATTATCGATCTTTCGAAGGCATTTGGATTAGCTATAAAAAAAATTTGTAAAGGCCCGTAAAGCTTTCAAAATTGGTGAAATCCTATTTCGATTTGATTAATATAATTCCATAATTTATTAATGACGCAAAGACTTACCATTTAAATTCATAAAGTCAAATTTTAATACGAAACGCCATTCACTTTGAAATATTTGTGACTATTTATAAATTGATAAAAGATTAAATTAAATATAAATTCTATTTTTACTTCATATAAATATCGATACGTTAATGACATCAATTTCAGATATTGTTAATAAAATTAGCAGAATTATTTTACATCGAGCCACTCTATTAGTTGGAAAAACATGTCTGTACAACCTTCACATACGTTTGAAATGTATTGAACAAATATACTAATGATATATTGCTGTGCAAATATTAAGAGTTCAACTTTCTAAACCATCGACTTGACATTATCAATTAAAATCATGCGCCAAGCAAGCAGTCGGTCGCATGCACATTTTCAAAAATCCGTAATTTTCTTCAGGTCGAATTGGCATCGCTCGAGAATTTAATGGCAATTGCTGTTTATTTCTCGTTCCGTCGCGTTAACTTGAATGAATACCGTGCACACACGCCTGGCTAAAAAAGAACGATCTGGAGTTATGTGGATATTTCATACTTTCGAAATAAGCATTGTTTCGTAAGTTTGACGCACTTTGCTTCAACTCGACGTTTTTCGTACAATTCCTCAAATTGAAAAATTGGGTAAAAAGAACGAGATTTTGCAAGCGAACGATAGTGTCACGAGACGTCGAGGCGTTATATGAGCCGATAAAAGGAATGAGAAAAGGAGCGAAAAAATGAAACGTGCAATTAAAGAGAGGAGATCAATAATTCCTTCGCGGCGAAATGAAATATGGCGAATAAAACGAAAAAATTGAACCGATCGAGGAAAAGAACGGCACCGCAGTAATACATATTTTTATGTAATGCAGGCGTTTAAAAGAAAAACGCAAAAACTTTGTTAAAGTCAGCTACGTAATGCGGTATTTAAACGGCACTGCATGCAGGCATCTTTCTTATTCTTATTTACGAGAAATTTTGCGCAAGTAAATACCTCGTTAAATGCTTGTATAATGCTAGGAGTGTCGTAGATAAATTTTTAATATTTATAGTTAATATTTTACGCGTACTTATTGACGTTTCGGAAATTTTCTAGCCGTCCATCTATTCGTCTTATTCCATTGTCTTCGAAATGCAAGACAGGTCGATTATTGTATTTACTACTTTTTTTTAAAACACTTATTCTTATTTTTTAAAATAACGCTCGAGGAAAAATGCAAACGAAGCTCCTCGATGCGCTATTCCGTCGAGGCTTGGCGAGGAAAAATATTACTTTTAATTCAGCTAATGAACGCTGTCATCTCCTTAACCAATTACAAAATCGTGCCAAACCGCCATTTACGACTGCGAAATCGAACAATAAAACGCGCCGGGGGAAGAGTAAACGGAAAAAAAAAATCACCCAGACGCAGAAGGAGCAAGAAGACGAGAAGGAGTCGGATGCAATATAAAGCGGTTTAATAAAATAGCCCCGAATCAGTTTTCACAGATCGCCGGCAAGCTCTCTCTCGCCGTATAATTACAGTCCTCCTCTTCTCTCCGGCGAGCTGAGAAAAACCTGCACCGGCCGGGGCAAAAATCGGCCTCGCCATCCCCGGGCCCTCCCCCTGAAAAATCCCCGGGAGAGACAATATAAAATGATAAATCTCCCGTCCGTCGAAAAAGGAATATCTCCGCGCGTATATAAGCACAAGCGAGAGATATTCGCTCGGCGCGGCGCGGGTATATATAAGTACGTGCAGCATTCGCCTCGGCCTGGCTCTCTCGGGGTATTGTGTCGAGCTCGCGTCTGTGTCCGCGTGTGCGTGTGTCGTGTACCACGTGACTTCGGATGGATTTGCGTCAATGCTGACCTCCGGAGTGGCATATCCACGCATACCACACGGCGCGCGGCGAGGCGGCGGCGGCGGCGGAGCGCGTTCTCCGATCCGGACTAACGAGGCTAGGAGGCGTGCCTTCCTGGCCCTCTTTAAAGTCTCTTTTACATCGCCGCGCTCTCTCTCTCTCTCTCTCTCTCCCCTGCTCCCCTCTCCGCTTTTGCTCTCTCGGAGCCAGCGTGCATCGCGCCGAGCGTAAACGGGATACAGAAGGCGGCCCCCGCGAGAGATGCCTTCTCCAGTTTCCATGTTATTATTGCCGAGAGAGCGACGATGCGAGCTTAGAGGCGCGATGCGCGCCGAGCGCGAATGGGGGTTATTAGCTCGCCCGATGCCGAGTTTGGGGGAATTGACGCGCGCGCGAGCCGAGATTGCCGTTGGTGTTAGCCGCGCGATGCGATCCCCGCGTATATACACAGGAAAGAATGCCGCCGGTTCTGGCTAACTTGGACTTTGTTTCTCGTAAGAGGAACTTGTTGTTTTCCTATAAAGAGGCGGATGGGTTTCGTAGGCGCCGATTTCAGCTGGGAATACTTTATTAAGTTGTTTAAGATACAGCGGTTTAGATTGAAAATAATTACAAGTCAAATGTATGTAATTAAGAAGCTAACGTAACATTAATCGAACGTAAAAATTATGAAACAAACAGTTTCACACCAGAATCACAGCTTTTCCCCATGAACCGCGGCAAAACCGTCGTCGTGATTCACGCGCCGATAGATTCGTCAAACTCGACGTCAAAGAGTGCACAGGCGGGTAGAAAGCTCGAAAAGAAGGCCCAGCGCGTGCGTCAGGCGCGAAGTTTTATAAAGGCACCGATTTCCATCTCCGCGCGGCTCTCGGCGCGGAGGCCTCTCTCGGCTTCCGCGCGCCGCGGCCGCTTCTTTCTCTCCATTCGGGACGCGCGCGCGCGCGGCTACGTCAAACTCGCGCGACTTTCTTTGACTCCGATTCAACGGGAGCCCCGCGCGAGCGAGTCTTTCTTTATGCCGATTACGAGCCTCCCGGGTTTCCCAGGCCGCGATCTCGAAAGCCGAGAGAGGCTCTTACTTTTTTTTTCCAGGGCGAACGATATATTGTATTTTTCGCGGATTATTGGGTCAGTAGGGCTATTGGGATATAGGGATGGAATGTGGGCGATTTTTAGTTTTGTTTAGCCAAGTTTAGGAGGGGAGGTCGGTTGAGTCGGCGGCTGATTTTGGTTAAAAGCAAACGGGTCGATTTAATTTTGAGTTTAATATGCCGGGTGTAGTGTGATACAGAAGTGCAGTCTAGAATTTTTGTCGAGTGAAAGTTTTACGTTTTTTGAAAGCGAATGACGTAGTTTTCGTGCTGTGGCAATATATAACTCGTTAGAATTCGAATTTTTACTTTTATCTCTAGAAAATTATCGATCACTGAGAATAACTTTTTCCTCCTCTCGATTGAAAATAAATCATCCGGAACATTAACGTCGCATCGGTAATTAACGTTACTATATCTTAAAACTCTTTAAATGTTCACGATTCTCGTGACACATCGATATAACCGAATGCAGGAGTTTATTTAGAAAATGTTTTTTTTTTTTTTTTTTTTTTGCAAAATATCATTTATTTGCTGTGAAAGCACAGGAAGGCATAAATCAACCTGGTTGTTTAAAGTGTTCGTTAAAGATCTCCGCGTAAAAAGTGAAAAGTTCAATAAACTCAAGATGAAACAGTATTCTTGCAGACACGTTGTGTTGCGAAATGTAAACAAGTCAAAATTCAAAATAAAATTTAGGAATTTAATTGGGTATTACAATATAAATTTATATATTAACATTAATTTTATTGACAACCGTCACCACCGAGAAAACGTAAACTAAATATAAGCGCTAAGTAATATATTGCTTGAAAATTTTTTCTACGACATTCAAATGCAAACATAAAAAATAAATAGTTATTTGCTTCGGTAAACAATACACATTGAAATATTATTGAACATTTTATACTACGATTTTATACTGTAAGTGTGATGAAAAAAACAAACGTTAAAGTTTACTACTTGTTTTTTATTCTATTCTAAAAATTTATTCAATAATACCATCGGCATATATTTACAGAATTAGTCACAACTGGGTGTAAATTGTCAATTTTTTTAATGCAAAGTTTAAAAGAATAATTAATGCCTAAATATAGCGACACGAAGCAGAAAATAATTGAAATCAGTAACGCTCGAAGCTCGAAGAAGGTTTACTGAAAACCCAGTCGATTTTTATGCAAATGCGTTTTTTTTAACGACTACTATGTATGTGCTTATATACGTCAGAAGAATAAATTATTAAAGTCGCCATACAAGATTTTCCCCATTTACCACGTGCTGCTCAATTTGTAAGAGTTAGCTATTCCTTTTTTGCTCACTGTTTAATAGTTGAAGCGAAGATTAGAGCAGTTTTTTAATGAAAAAAAAAAAAACAGTAATCCCTCTTTAACGATTAAGGGTATAAAAAAATACTCGGTGTGCGCCATTTTTTTGCCGAAACGGATCTCTGTCGAGGTTTTGCAAGACTTTTCGTATCAGCTCGATTTTTTGCCGAGAGGTTTTTAAGATATTCAGTGCGTACGTAAGATTTGAGAAAAGGTTGCATCGTCCATTTGACGTTAATTGAAATCGGCATAGAAAAATAATAAAAAATGGCGATGCAGGTAATAATTTTATAACGTAAATTACGTAAATCCTTCGAGAATTCGTTTTATAATTGAAGATGATGCATTACTGAATCGCGATGCGTCATTTTTTATTTTCGTAAATATTTCAAGGATGCTGAAACTCGCTCGATAAAATATAATTAGGAATAAAACTGAACCCGAATCGACGCAAAATTTTGAGGTATATTTTTTTCTGAAAATGTATACGAGTATAATAACATTTTGTTATTTTTACTCGAAGCTCGCCTTGGCCTGTATTTTAAGCGAAGCTTTTTCATAATTATCCTAATTAAAACTTAATAAATTATAGCAACACCTGAATTTTTCCTTTCTTGAAATCACTTCGAACTGCTTAAAGGTATACTTAATATTATTTATTCCAGTGACTCCTTGCATTACAAAAATATACGTTGATCTTGTAAATCAATGTCAAGGGTAGTTAGGTTATTGACGTTATTAGTAATTCCTGCTTCAGATAGAAAATTTCAGGCATCAATCTCTTTTTATAATTCAGAGCCCAAAATCTACTGTAATAATAGTATCATGGCAAAGTCGTTTATTGAACTAATATCCTTCTTCAATAAGGAAAAGTGACATTAATTATTAAAAAATATAAACTGCGTCGATTAGAGGATTCATTTAAGCCACGTGTTGTCTACGGCAAGATAACGCGTAATTAGAGATAAAAATACATGAAAATTTACTTATCATATAAATAAGGACAATTACAAGAAAACGAGGTAAATCTACGCCGATCGCCTGGAATCAGTCGAGGCATATATTTATTTCTTCGCCACTCCAAATAACGCGCATTTCTTCAATGTCGCGCTCGCCAAACCCGAAGCTTCCGCATAAATCGTAATCGGTCGTTTTAAAATAAACTTAAACTTCGCTCGCTTCTGCGTCGCGTATATAAAAACCAAACGCGTAGTAAAACGCCCGCAATCTCGGCCCGCGGTACTTCCCTGCATCATCGCCCTATCAGCCGCTCATTCAAACGCAACTTCTCCGGCTCCACTCTTTGACCCCCGGCAAAAAAGCGACGGGCACGCGACTCTCACGAACCCGCTGCGCTTTGGAACTACGTGCAATCATAAAACGCGCGCGGTCTTTTTCAGCGCGAGACTCGGCCTAAAAATAGCGCGGGCAATCTCCCCCCCGGGCTCCTCTGTTTATCGACACTCGTTTGAGTAATCTCGCGCGAGCTAAAGACGTCAATCGTTGCACCGGGCTGATTAACGATTCCGCGCTCTCGCGGGACGCGCGCGCGCGCCGCGGCTTTTTACCCGAGCAAAAAGCGCCAGGAGCCGGATCGGAATTGGAAGCCTACTGCGCGCCTTTCCCCGGAACGAGGAGAACCTGATGCCTGGCTCTCGCGGGGAAAGAGCGTACCGTTCTTTTTTTTTTTTTTCGAAAAAGCGATCCCGCGCGGCTCTTTTTGCGCGTAGCCGCGATTGAGGGCTCCGGTTGAATTGTGGACGCGGTTCCGCGTCGACTTTAATTTATGATGTAAAACTCCTTTGGAGTTTCAAGTGTTGTCCGCGGAAGCGGCTGGGAGGCTTTGGTCGGATTTTATCGGAGTTTGTTCAAACGAAGAACTTTGTGCGAAGGAATTGCATAAATAAATTACGCAAATCTATATATCGTTCTATCGGCTGCGCTCGCTCGATCGAGTTAAACAAATAGAATTAAAAAACAATACGGAATAAAATGCTCGCGCGTGGCAATAAATCAGAAATTGTAGCGGAATTCCAGTATCGGCGAATGGCAGTTGTATATTAAGTTTTAAGTCAAACAAACTGAAGTAAAAGATAATATTTTGAAGTTTAATTATGTTTGCGTCTGGAAGTGCTTGATAAATCATAAATTTTGGCACAACTTCGGCTTGGGTGAACTGAAGTTGTACTGCAAGTTCTTTTTTTTTTTTTAAATCTCAAGCGTGTAATTTTAAACATATAGCATCAGTATATTCGCAAGATTATTAATGTACTTCTATTGTGGATTGCTTTTAAATGCGCAGTATATAAACTGTCAAATTGATATATGAACTCTTCTTAACTGTTTTTTTACGACGTCTTTTTCTTCAATGACCAGTAATTTCTCGAGCAGGTACTTCTTTTTTGAGCGATTGATTCATTACATTCCAATTCCTAATAAGTAAAAACTATTCATTTGGTAAACTATTCTTTTGGTATATTCGTTGGATAAATTGTTGCTAAATCTATTTTAACTTAAAAACACTTGCGTAAACATTCGCAAAATCTTTTTTCGGCTCGATAAATAAAAAGCTTGGAAATAAAAGTAAATTTAAAATATTTTACGTCTTAATTTCCATATTACCGCGGTGGTCGATACACAACCGCTCGTTTCAAAAGTTACGTCCATCACTTTCGTTTATTAAACCTCCGTACAATGTAATAATTACACGTCCAAACCGGTGCACTCGAAACCCAAAATGATTTACGCAGCGGGAAACTCTACCCGCTCATTATCCAATTACGCCCGATTCAATTCCTCATTTTCCCAAAAATTATCGAAGCCACGTCCATCATTCCTCCGCTCCCTCATAGACACGTCCACCGCCGCGAGCAGCGCGAGTCTTCCATTTCCAAGCGTGCGCAGCCTCTCAAAAAGAAAAAAGCTACCTCCTGCGAAAAAAGAAGGCGCTGGAAGTGACAGCCGGCTCTCGCCTGCTGACGCATCCTTAGCTCGCCCTTAGGCGAACGCGCTCGACGTCCTCTCTCTCTCTCGCTTCTTCCTCGGCGGTCGTTGGTCGAGAAGAGAGTCCCTCGTAAAGTCAGCCGTAAATTGCGTCACTCGCTTCTTAGGCGCGCGTTCCGATTCTTCGGAAATTGAGCTCCCGAGCCGCGCGTTCGCCGCGTGATCGGAGATGAGGTAGCTTCTCTCTCTCGATGGGCCTTAATCGATCGCCATTGGATTATGCTACCGCGAATTGAGGCGGCGGCTCAATCGGCTCGATTAGTAGCTGCACTTGGGCGTTCGATTGAGGCTTGATGGCTTAGATTGGAATGGGGTTTGAATTTAACTTTTAAAGGGGTGCAGGGCGATTTAAAAAGTTCTTCAGGAAAATCGTCCGGTTTATGCAGATTTTATTTAAATTTGAGATGGACATTAGAGCGTATAATTTAATACTTTATTGCAGTGTTTACGGCTGCGTCTAATTGAAACGATTTGTGAACTAGTTAGACTTAATTCGAGACATCGAGATTTTAATCTACTCGTTATTATATACTCCGCTCACGTTTTTCCCGCAGTTTTTCCGCGTCTTTTCAGAAAGAATCAATTTTCAAGACAGCGTCGCACACATTTTCTTTATCCGCAATTATATGTAAAAAATTTAATTAATATTAAAATTTGATTGCATTATCGAAGCCCGAGCGCAGCATTAAAAGCTCAAAAGTTCGCGAAAAAAATGTAAAGTCATCAGCGAGTGTAAACGAGTTTGAAATCCTATTATAAGGAATAATTAATCCACGCAAAATTCTCGTTTCCGTTGAAATCGTAAAACACTTCTATCCAGTCACACTGATTTTGCGCTTTTCTTACAAATAAAAGTACGCATTGCCTTGCGTGTGCACGCTTTGTGATACTCGAGACTTTACAATCGGCTTTTATCTCCGACAGTATATCGTGCGAACTACATGACTGTCACGCTTCCAAGTTACGTTCGCGAACTGGGCGGTACTCTGAATTAAGTAAAGTATATACGTAAGCAGCTCCGTCTTGAGTTTCGCGAGCTGAAAAAAAGGCGCGCGAACAAAAAACCTTTTGTGGGAGTCAATAATTTTCTTTTGGCGCAGCGGCTAAAAGAAAATTATTTCGTTCGCTTTTATTTAACGTTATTTGAATCACGATGAAAGAAGGTGTATTGCTTTTATTATTTTAGCCTTTTATTCAATATGTATGCTAATATTATTTAATATGTATGCTAATATTATTTGATGTGAGCCAATATTATTTAATATGTATGTTAATACGTGCGATTAATTAAATGAATTGTTTGTATAAGACAAATAAAGTTTATGTCTTAATAAACTTTACTAAATAAAACCAATGCCAATTAATACAAATAGACGTTTTATAAATAGCTTAGTAGGTGAACTATATACGGAATAATTAGGATCTTTCCTGACAATAACGAAACGGTCGTTCTCTCTATTTATAGAGCGATATAATAGAGTGCAGTAAATTACACTCCAACGTGCAAGAAGTCCTTTCCAGCCGATCTAAAAAGCGCCTTCCGCGCGCTCGCATTCTTCTGCTTGTCGCTAATTTGTCCCGGCGTTTTGAGGCGTTTAAACGATCTTGACAACGAGCAGTCGAACTAATGAATCAACGCGCGTCACGTTCACGAGGCGCCTAATCAAGTTTGAACGGCAGAAAAATTGTAACGAGGAAATTGAGAGCGAAGTTTGCGAATTTTCAAACGAATGTCTCTCGAATCGTTGCTAATTGATTTTTATAATGTATAACAGTTGGGCGTGAAAATAATTTATCGAAGTAAATTGCGTCGATGCAAAGCTGGTACTTTAGCTTTTATTGAGGACAAGATTTAAGAATAACGAAAGTATTTCCGAAAGTATGAAAGCACTCGTAAAACGTTACGTAGGCGCTTAAATTCCACATAAAACAAGAAACGCGTAACCTAATAAATTTTTAGCCTTCTTAAATATGCAGGGACGTCTTTTTTTACTGTTCGCTCGAAAGGTCATATGTTCCAAATTCTCTGATCTTGCAGTATCGAATACGTACGTCAACAGGTGTGTTCGTTTACGAAACTTTCAACTAACTTGCAGATTTAAACGAAGAAACCCAACCCATTAATCTCGAAAACGCAGTCCTCACACAAAAATAAACGACACTAATTCCTCCATCAAGCACCTCCGCTCTTCTCCGAGCCACCAGAAGCCTCCGCCCCAATATTTGCCAATGAAGCTCGAATTCTCACCGGCAATCCAGAGCCGCCCAGACAATCGCACCGCCTCGCGAGTGCAAAACGCCGGGGCAAACACGAGTCCCAAGAAAACGATCGCCTCATATCCCGCCTCCGAAAAGCGAGATCAGCGTCCCGGTGATATTCCGCTCCGCGCGGCTCCGCCGATGGATTGAGCACACCTCGGAAGCGTGGTCAAACACTGCCGCGAACGCTGCGTCTGCCGGGTCTGCCGCGGGGCCGATATCGCCGAAAACAGCGGCAGATTTTTGCTTTCGCGCGCGGCGCTCTAAACTTTCCGCCGCGGCCACTGTATTTGCTCTCGTTCGCGTGCTGAGATTCGAGGAAGCACGCGTCCTTGTTTCTCTTTTTTATTACGAAAGCCAGGCCCGGGTTGATTGTTCTTGCGTCGGGCTTTTCGAGGAGGGGAGAAGCGGACTGACGCGAGAACTGAGATGCGCTCGGTGAAATTGTGTTGGCTGCTTCGGCTGGGTTTAATTTTTTGAGCTGACGAAGGTAATTAGAGATTGTTTGGGAATGCGGTATTAAAGGTGCATTAATTTTACTCGCGAAATCTAGACGGTTGAATGTGGTTCTCTTTGTAAAAATGTTTTCCTCGATAAGTGCGTAGGATGAAGATGTATCTTTGTTTTACCATAAACAAGTTTATAAAAGTGTCTTTTGTGCGTGTTATTGTCCACATGCCAAGTGACGTTGGCAGTGACGAGCAAGAGATGACTCTATTCGATAATGTTGCTATTTTCGAATGTATTTTTCAAAGTTATCATTATGTTGCGGTGTTTGAAAACACAAGATTTATTTACGGTCGAGTATAAAGGGTGTTTTAAAAAAACGATTAATTCGATCTCACTTTGATACAAAAGTCGTGCGTCAATTCATCTTGAAACACTTATGTTCAGCTATTTAATAATGAATGAAAAAAATATGTATGTAATGTAGATAAAAGGATGTATTTGAAGACACTATAATGTTTTGAAAATAGTTTTATATCACATTAATTCTAGGCAAAAAAAAAAAAAAAAAAACTCTTACATAGAATTATAATGACGTAAATTTATCTCATGCCATTTTTTAATATAATCTTTATTAGAAACAATGGTTAAATCAAAGTGTTTTCCAGCAAGATGAGAAAACTTATTAAGTACAGTTGAATAGTTAATTTGATAAGACCAATACTATTTATTATTCACTCACGCAACTTTGTTCTTTAAATTAGCTTTTAAAATGGGTTAAAAAAATATTATTGGTTTGTTTTTAAACTATCCTGAGATGAAAGAATATCACGTAACTGAGCGTGCCCTATTCTACGTCGAGATGCTTGCAACACAAGGTTGTAAATTATGATAAATATCGTGTCACTAATCCGTAGTAAAACATGAAATCGTCTTGTGTCACAGCAATAATCCTTGTGATCAACGGCGTAAAATGCAATCATTGCCTTTTATTACGTACGTTTTTTGCACTGTTGCGTAATGCTACGGCCCTTCAATTTTCTACACAGTCCTTCGAAGCGATCAAAAATTTCAAAAATCTTTACAAGGTTCATGATCACTTTTACCACAAAATAATATTAGTAAACGTAATTAATTTAGATTGGTTTTTAAAATAATATATAATAGATAAATTAATATTTGAAAATTAATGATCTTGAAATACTATCAAAATAAAAACAATGCCGTTTATTCTATACATTCGTCTAGAACTCTGCAAGCCAAAACGATGTCTTAATATTGAGTAAGGCGCGATAAAAACCCGTCAGTACATTCGTACAAATCAGAATAATATAATTATTATCAAGACTATCCCTTTGCCACAAGAAATACCCTCGGCTTCGAAAGAATCGTAAAAAGAGGCGTCCTTAAAAAAACATTTGTCCCGCGCATGCGTGCTCGGCCATTCGACGGTGCATAGGTATAAACGACTCGCCAAAGTTTATAAATTTTAATAGTGCCCAAGTCGTCAGTATTCCAGGTCCCGCTGCGCTGATTGCCGGCATTAGCGACGTATTCGAAGTCGCTCTTAATTCGTTTCGGACTCGTGTCGCTCGGACATGCTGAACCTCTTTGCCGTTTCGAAACTCAGTAAGGTAAGCGATATTCGATATTACTAATTCGCGAGAAAGGTAAACACTTTGATTCCCTTCGAGATTCCCACCTTTGAAAACCGGTAATCCAGCGGGAAATAATGACCAAAGTCATTAACACCTTGTAGGCACAAAACGACGAAAGCGGGGAAAAAAAAAGCTTTCAGCAGTCGTCTTATAACAACGTATATACAATCGAAGCAAATAATTAAGATACGCAAGCTCATCGGCCGAGAGAAGTATATAAAACGAGAAAACATCTCCCCGGCGACGAAAAACAAAAACACGACGAAAGCCCTTGCAGCGAGAGGATACCCGACGCGCGCACAGCCTCTCGGTCACCCTCTCGCAGCAGCCCGCGGCTCTCCGAGTATATCTTAGAAAGTCTTGACGCATGTATCACGCCATGTTTGCCGCCTTCGCGGGCTTTTATCTTCTCTTTTGTCGCTCGGGCTCGACTCGCTCGTTTCCTCTAAGATCGCCGATATATAAATCTAGCGCTAAATTTATACGCGATTGACGTCAGCAGCGCGAGCGAGCGCGCGGCGGCGGCGGCGGCTTTTATCGAAATTCGAATCCACTGCATATATCAAGTGCGCCGATCGCCGGGAGCGTGGGGTGTTCGGCCATTCTTCTTTCCCCCGCCTATACATGCCGGACGGGGGCAATTTTTTCCGAGAGGTGGAAGAGCTCGTTGAAGCGCGGTGACGACGAGTTGGGCCGCAGGATTGGGAGAGAGGAGACGATGGAGTGGAATTCGGGGGAAGGAGGTGAAAATTGATTTATGAGCTGAAGTGGCGACTGGGACACTTAAAGGAGGAGAATTATTATCTGTTATTCGCTTTTCTTGAGATAGCAACGCTTTCAGGAGAAGTTGTCGTTGATCGTTGGGAGAAATGGAAAAGACTTTTTGATGAATGCTTCTTTTGTTAAATGTTATTCAATGGAAGGCAGATTTTCGTATTCGACAGTGCATGAAAGAATATTCTAATGCATTAGAAATTTAATCAAAGTGTCTAGACTAAAGTGGTAAGAGTATTAGCATAAATAAGCAGAATTTCGACTGGTCAAATTAATGCGAATACTCTTATATATATTTTAAGCTGAAACATTTCCTGCTTTGTGGGAGGATAAAAGCAGTAAACTTGATAAAAGGAGATCATTAAATTAAAATATTTACTTATGTGGAGGAATACTTTTAATTCGATGTGAGGGAAATCGTTACGAGTCTTAAGGCTTATTTAAAATTTTATTATAAAAACGTACACAACCAATTTTTAGATGTATATTAATAATTTTTTAGCTGATTCCGTGATTTCCGGAAAAAGATTTCTATTAGAAAATAAATTTCGTATCTCGATACGACAAAAATAACCCGAGAGGGCAGGTTTCCGGGATTAACGAAAAAGTCCGCAATGTAACTTAATACTTTCTGAAATAAAAAACGCCTTGCAATCCGCAGAGTTAAGCATCGCGCCTCGACAAAACGTCGTTTCTTTTCTGAGATAAAGAACGAAACAAAACTGAATTTAATTAAAAATGCGGAAATCAAACTTATTATCTAGCTTTTTTGCGGAATGGAAATTTACCAGAGTAAATAAACCATTAAAATGATACGATATGCTATTAATAAAACGTACATAAATTAAAGAATTATGTAAGATTCGCCAAAAAATCCTGAAAGATTTGACGAAAGTGTCCCGTAGCAGCTACCATTTTATTCCCATTCTTTTATTACTTCCCGAGCACCTGCCTTGCGAAACTCCAGAAAACGTAAAATAAAGATACAGTTTATTACAATCTCTTTCAGCACTTTATATAAAACTTACGTAATTAAACTTTAAGAATTAATTGCCCTCCTCAAGAAATTCTAAAAATTTTCGGCTCAGGCTTTACCCAAACTTCTTATTGCCCCCCGCAAAACCCCGCGGCAAAAACGCATTCCGCTCTCGATCCTACAAATTGCCGCGGCAGGAAAAAAAAAAGCCTCGAGGAGATCGAGTTGATACATATAAAGCAACGCGCAGCAGCCGCCGGGCAGCAGCGGCATAATCCTGTTTGCAGTTCGCGCCAGGCAAACGCATAATAGAAATACAGTTTCCTCGTGTCAGCACGTGCATACCGAATTAACATTTGACGCCGCGGCGTTTGCTCTCTCTCTCTCTCTCTCTCTCGCTGCAGCCGCGCGGCGGATTTCGCTGCTCAAGCAGACGGTTCGACGACGTCTTTCGCGGGACTTAGTTGATCAACTTTTTTTCGAGAAGGAATGCGGACTTCCGGTCGAGAGCGCACCGTTTGCCCGAAGAGCTATTCTCGAAGTGTTTTCGAAAGGAGTCGAACCGACGTGACGATCCCCGCGCCGGTTTTCGTAAATATGGGTCAGGCGCGGATGGTAAATCTGGAGCGAAGGATGAAGCCGAGAATAGCGGAGGAATCGATTGAATAATTTTCTATTATTCGCGACGGGCAGTAATACGATTTGTATCCGATTCTCGTGTTATTGAAAAATGATCGGTTGCGTGAATCTTAATAACAAAAGGCTCGGAGGAGATTGATTTCGTCTTGGAGTAAGTGTGATCGGTGCGTGATCGCTGCATCGGCAGCCTTCCTGCATTTACGTAAGATGGATATCGCAAGATTAGCAAGAGTATTTTTGGAATATTTTGCTCCCTTCTTACGCAACGATCGAGTGGATTCTTTGTGTGCTCTATATATTATTTCTTTGAAATTCGGGCTTTTCTTCGACGATGCATAAAGATTTATGTTAATCGACGTCGACGAGGCTGTTCGAGCTTCCAAAAAAGCAATACGTTAAATTAGAAACGGTTTCTGCACGGTTGTTCAGTAATTTCCGAAAACACTTCATTGTCTTGCTTGCTGGATTTACGCAATTATTCATACTAGAATAGTTTAAGTGAAAATTTCTGATCCGTAATTGAATTATCAATATTATTCTTTCACGTTTATTCTAAGAAAGCGATTGAAAAGTTTACTTTGCCACTTTAGATCATTGAGATGCATCTCGGCACTTACGTCCAGTAATTGCAATTACCAGAACCGCATATTTTTCTTGAATAACGATTAGTTTTGTTTTCATTTTGCAAATATATCCCTTAAATAACTTAAAATACTTGTTCTTTTATCAATACAAAAAAGGACAAGAAAATATTTTGAAAAATATGTGAAGCAAGCTTTGTTCATAAGAAGTATCGTTACTTTTAATCACAAGGAAACAAATGAAATTTGATTATTAGAAACAGATGTGTCATCCTATTAAGCACGTAATTTCCAATTTTCGTCAAGTTCCTGTTATTTCCCCGCTTCACATTTTAATGACATAATCGTTCAATAAAATTACAAATCAAAAACGTCAATATCTAAAAGGCGCGACAGGATATCCTTCGTGAAAGCGGATTTTCCGCGAACGAAGCCTGATAATCAAAACTCTGAAGAATTTTGAAAATACGTCGAGTTCATCAGTCATCTGCTTGGTAAAGAATTTTCTGGGAAATTAAAAAAATGACACACTGAAATTTAATTGCCTTCTTGCTTGAAGCGCGGTTTCATTTTCGCGCGGAATAATTAGGCATAAAATGGCGAACGGCGGTTGTACCCGTGGATTAATGCGACATCAGTAGTAATAGATGGAAATGACCAGCCATACATACAGCTCGGAGCGTTACGAATATGCAGCTCGTATTTCTTTCTGAAATGTAGTACCATTTTTAACTTTTCCTTGTGGATAAACGTATTCATTGCCTTTAAAATTTTAATGTTTTACATTATGATAATGGAGCAAGAAAATTAAATTATTTTAAATCATAACTTCCATATACTAATTCATGTAAAGATGTATATATTTTAATATTTCAATATTTATGTATATATTTTAGTATATGTATGTATATATTTATTCGTAGTTTATAAAAACTTCTTTTTTCCTCAATTTTTATAAAATAAATAAAATATTTATCTTACAATAGATTGCATATTATTACGTCTGCATTTAATTTGAAACTGTAACATTCGGTTTTGCGCTAAAGTCGTGCCCTTCAATGTAATTCTTCCTCTTCAAGTCTTCTATTCTTACTCGCCAGCACACAAACAAATTCTTTCAGTTTCATTTAATCGAATAAAAATTAAAGTCTCTAATACGATCTCAGTCTAATAAAATTCTTCAAAGCCTCTACAATCTTCGAATACGCCACAAATTCGAATCACCTTCAGTATAGCCACGGTTAAAATCATCTTAACCAACCTAGACGATCCCGCGCCTAAGTTACGGGAGTGAAAGGAGAGAGAGAGAGAGACGAGCCCACGCGCAAATTTCTTCTTAGACCCGGCGGGGGCCAATGCGCGCGTCACTATTTGCATTATTCATTCGTCGCGGGAGAGAAAGAAAAGAAAAAAAGGAGGATAAAAGGGGAGCTTGGCACACGGCGTTTACGGCCGCTTTAAAACGAGGCGCACGTGCGCCCGAGACAATCCCGTAGCTTTTTGCCCGCGCGAATATGCTAATGCGCCCGCGGCTCGGGCGACCGTCGAAGAGGCTGCCTCTTAGGAGCTTCAATTACGCGCCGGCAAGTGAATTCCGCGCCGGTAATTAACAGTCCGACCCTTGGCGAAGAAAGCTGTGGCTTATTTTCTTCCGTGCATTAAAAGGCGGCTGCGCCTCGGACGACGTATGTTTGTATTAACGTTTTTATGCGTTACTTCATTGAAAATGATCTCTCGCTCTCGGCGCGCAAAAAAGGAAAGCTTTTTCGCGAAAAGGAGAGGAGTGCTTGTAGGGAGAGGTTTTTTTTTGCTTTTTTTCACGAGCGAACAGGTCGGCCACTTAATTTTGGGGATGCTGTTTACGGATAATAAGTGGCTTGTTGAATGCAGCTTATTTTGTTATATTTTATGACGCAGACGCTTAATTGAAAAATTATTCTCTTTAAAAAATTACCACTAAATTATTCAGTCCATAAAACCGAACCGGACAGGACATTGAGACTCAAAAAAGTTAAGTAGGTAATTTAAAAAAAAGGGCATGAAATTCAAAATCGCAATTTTTCTAATCGGCTTGCATTGAAATTCCTCTAGTGATAAGAGGAGACGGAAACGCGGTCGGACATACGAATTTCTATATAAAAAAAATTCAAAATTTCAAATTTGAATAACGTAGTGACATTGTACGAGATGAGGTAAAGATGATTTTATTCAGTAAACGTGGATGTTTAGTCGCGTATAACACTAGTAAAGATTTAGTAATAGGTTTGTGAATTCAACGGCGGAATGGAGAAACCGGTAAGGCATGAAACTAGTTTTAATCTAAACAATCTTTAAGCGGTATTATGCGAGTTAGAAACTGGATATGAAAATTGTCCAAATATCAACTACAGAAAATAATTTTTTCTTAACTTATTCCTTATAAAAAAAAAATTAAAAAAAACTATTTTCTCGCTGCAATTTTCAAATTAATTCTGCATTTATCTTTCATAAAAAATGTAATTTTTAACGATGTGTTGCTCTTAAATCAAGAATGGAAATATTTTTAAAGACTTATTTTTAGCATCAAACTATAAATTCCACAGAGTGGTTAGTGTGAAAGAAAATAAAAGAAGAACAAAATAAAGAAAGAAAGTCTTCTTCTTTTATTATGTTTTCTTCTTTTCTTCTAGTTAAAATATTCAGTTCTTATTCTGCTTTTCTTCTTTGATTTTTTTCTTTTCATTTTTTCTTCTCGCTTTATGGCACCGCTTTATTCTTCTCCTTTGTTTTTCAGCTTTTTTATTCAGCTTTATTAATTATTAGTCTTTAGACTATAACGTATAAAGCTCAAAGAACTACGTGAAATTAAAAAATTTAATTAAATTAAACTTAACATTTTTCAAAGATTTTCAAAAATTTCTACCGATATAAAGGCACGTCATTATTCTTTTCAATGACAAAGTTTTTGTTCGAAACCATTGACAGCATATTTATAGATTTGCCATTGATTTAGTAAGGTTCATCAACAAATTAATAAAACTGATAAAAAAATAATAATTTTTTTATATGGTCTTCTAAAAAATTTAATAAAATCGTAAACTGCACGTGCTTGCATGTATGTAATTTAAATATCTCGATATAAAACGACCATTATTAATCGTTCTTTCAAATAGTCTAAAGCAAAAAGCGCACGTGATCACTTTTAAGCCATGATCTCACACGTTTTCTATTCGATCTTTCATTATAAATGCTCATAAACTCATTAAAGTACAAATAATATTTTATGCGTCAGTGTATACAGCAGTACGTTAATTTTATATTAGTTAATCAAATTTAAATACAGTAAAAATTTTCCGTTTATACTCCTACAGTTTCGTTTAAAGAGCAGTTTACCGACTCTGCCGTTTCAAGGTAATTTCAAAGCACTATAAAGACGTGCTTTCTGATTCCCGCAAAAAGTATGCGTGACGTACGAGAGTGGAGACCTCAAGGTGTGCAATCTCAATCATTGTATAAAAGATGCATCCATAATGTACGCAAGAAAAAGCTCATTATCAAGATTATTAAAACGGGACTTTGAAGGAGCATCTGCGCAACTCTCCAGGTGAAGGACCTCGTCCCGCAAAGCTACTCTTCACTTCTCCCGAACGATCCAACCACAGCCTTCAATCCAACGAGAAGCGTAGCTGAAGTTCGCCCTTAATAACCCAAGACGCAAACTACAGTTACGCTCGGAGAAACGAAGCACGCGCCACTCTCGATAATCGCGCTGATTTCCGCAAATTACGCTGCGCGCGCGCGCGCGCATCCTTTTATAAAGCAATTAAAAACTTGTTTTCGCGCAAGCTCCGCGAGTCGACCTTTGGATCCCGAGGATCGTAAATACCGCCGCTTTTTCGCCGCGCTCAATTTTAATCTCGCGCGCGACTGAAATCGGACTCGGGAGCTCGGGAAACTGAAGCAACGACCTTAAACGGAGCTCGCGCAATTAGCGAAATAGGAGAGCCTCCCATAAATCTATCGGCCGGACGAGGCTGAAATCTTCCTCGACGGCGGTATTATCCGCCAGGCCGACGAGCGTAAATCACTCCGGCGTGCACGCATCGCGCAAACAACCCGGCGAAATTGTTTGACTCGCCTCGCGCCGTTTATCGCCCAAGATTTGCGTACGAGGAAGTGGATATACAAGAGTCGGCCGTGGCGCCGCGATTCGATCCTCCTGCAAATTCCTCGCCTCCTCGACGCGAGTGCGTCACGAAAAATACATCTGCATAAAAATTCGCGCGGGGTTACTGCTTTTTTGCCTCTCGCGCGGCAGCTCTCTCGAGCTCTCGGTCGCTCTTGTTGATGCCGTGCAAATGAGAAGCCGCGGGAGGATACGCATTAGCCATTATGCAATATTGCAATAAGGCCGTGAGTTATTTTGCCTACGTGCGCCGCGGAGTGGAGCCCGAGTTATACGACCCGCTCAAAAAGCGCGGGATCGAGGCGCCGGAAAAACTTCCTCGACTTGTTGTGTTCGCGGGTGCAAAAAGCAAGCGGGAGGGAGATACGCGACGGAGATTGGCTTCGCTTGTTATTTGGTCGCGGGTCCGAAGGTCATCCGATGTTTCGATCGAAAGCTGTAAATTTTAAGTATAATTTTAAATTGCCTCGTTTTTCGAAAAGATTTTTGCCTCTTATTAGAGTAATTTATTCCACGCGTAAAACTTTTTGCACTGTGAAGGATTGTAAAATTTACAAAAATACTCGTAAAAATTACCAACCTAGTTGGCAAAGCGATCACAGACTACGAATGAAAATTTTTACCATCTATAGGTTTGTAATTTTTGCCAATCTAGTTGGTATAAATTTTCATTCTCGTAGTGATCGCTTTACCAATTAAGTTGGTACTTTTTACGAGTATTTTTGTAAATTTTATAATCCTTGGTTTCTCAGTGTATTAAAAAGTGAAAAGAAAAACATTCGTACTGAATCTGCAGAATAAGAATTTTAAATACGTGTTTTTTTTTTGGAGATGTAAATAAAAAGTAGTTGGCCAAGTTACTCTAATTAGATAATTTCCTTGAAATTATATTTCTAGAGAGCAAGAAACCTTTATAGAGTGTTTTTTTCAAACAACTTAATTTAATCTATCTGAATCATTATTTTGGTGAGTTCGTTTGGAATAAATCTTGTTTAAGTTGATTAATTAATTAATTTCTTGCCAATTGAAAACCAAAAATCACTTAACTAAGATTGGTAGTTGGTGAACCTGGAATCAAAGCATAAATTTTGATATATTATTTATCAAATTCTTCAGCAGATTAACTCGATAGATTGAGGATAAAAATTTGGAATATTAAACTCAGATTGCTGAGGAAAGTAGTAAAAATAACCTGCTTCTAAAATGATTTATCAATTATTTCATTGTAAAAAAGCTTGAGGGTGAATAAATTTGAAAAAGAATTACGTTTAGAAATCAATGTTTGTGGAAAACAGATGAAAAAGCTTTCAATCTGATAACATTGAAGCGTGTTATGATACTCTTAGATAACTAATCAAATTCAAGGATTTTCCATCTGATAAAATCTTTGCAATGATCTAAAAACTACTTCAAAAGTAGTCAAATTTAACTCAATTCGAAATGTAGATATTTTTTTTCTCTGTATTATAAGGTTTAAATTTATGCGTGCGCACTCTCCAATGTGTTTAGTTAAAGTAAGCATAACTTCCTCGCGTAGCTTCTAAAATATGCAAATAGTACGGCTAAAATCCAATTTAGCAAATTTAAATTAAATGTCAAAAGTTAACGAGTCAATGCTACTCCTGTATATAAACGAATGCAACAATGAGCCCACTTTACGAGCCCTAAATCAAAAGAATCTCCTAGACATTCGTAGCAGCAAGTGTCGGAATTCAATGTTTTGACACCTGAAACGAAAACATCGAAACCGATTAGAATTACAAAGCAGCTCTATACGCGAGGCGCGTAAAAAATGACGCCTCTCGCGAGGAACGCAAGGAAAAAGCGGCCGCAGCGCGTGCCGGCATATTACCCTCTCGCGCTTCGCTCCCACGTGCGACTCCGAGCCTCTCGCGGGGAGCAAGCCGAGAGAGCCGTCATTGTGCAACCGCGGTCAATATTTTCGGGACTTATCTGCTTCGCTATTTTTGCGAAGCCGCTCTCCGCGGAGTCGTTATTTTTTCGGGCGCGCATTTGCATGACAGTGAAGGAAACGGGAAAAATAGTGAAAAGCGGCGGACGGCTATTTTTGAGAATCGGGTGTTTACACCGCTTGGGGATTTTCGTATTTAGATTTTTCGAGCTCTCGGCGGCTACAATGGCGGCGAAGGAGAGGCGAGCGAATGAGAGATTGTTTATCTAAAGTCGGCGATTATTTTTTTATTCGTTATTTTCGGAGGTAGTCGGCTGATCGTTGCTCGTGAAAAATAACGAAGATACGGGAAGCACGCGCCGTCGTTTCTGGCATAGTCAAGATTTCAAAATCAATTTTGTAAGCAAAAGGATTTTGAAGAAATTCGAGCTGTACATAGTAAATAATACATAATAATTTAAATCAAAAGACGGATTATTAAGATGTCATTTGAAAGAAACAGAAAATCTTTCAACCCCTTCTGGCAGAAGCATTGAAAATACAGTAACTCGGCAAAACAGTAAGCAAAGACTATTTTCAAAACAAAACTTATTTCCGTGAAAATGGAAATATCAATACCGTGGACGAGTTCGGAATGAAAATTTTTTTTCAAATTCCCGCACGTTTAAAATTGCTTTAAAGACGACTAAATATACGTCATGTATTATTCAAATACACTTCGATGATTCCATTTGCGTTAATGAGATTCCAGTGGCACACTTGACGCGAAAAGCCTCGTACACGGCGTCACGTGAGGCTGAAAGAGATCATCAACAGCGACAATAATTCGCGCCGTTTTCAAGAACAATAACGTATAGTTGCCATTTGCGCGCCACTTTGATTGCCGTTCCTCTGCCGCCGCTTCGACGGAGAGGGGCGAGTAATTAAGCGCATAAAATTAGCGCGCGGTTGTTGACAGACGCACCAAAGAGCGACCGTACAACGGAGCTCTCATCCCTCCGGTCTGTCGCTTGATTACCTGTGCGGCGCTTTTAGCCGCTCGAAAACAATCGTTCAAGGCGAAAGGAATTTCGCGAGATGACGGAGCCGCGCCATTGTTCTTTTCTCGGAGCAGGCGATAAATTGATTACGTAAACAATTCATAAACAGAAATTGGGTTATCTATGCTTGGTTTATTCATTAATTTTATGCGCTCGTAATCGATTTGCATAGAATAGAGTCGCTTGGAATTACGGTGATTGGATACTTTTGTTTAACGGTGTTTTGCAACGAAGAATTAGCAATCAATGACACTTTATTTAGAGTAAAATTGTAAATTTTTTTTTTACTAAACTCACTAAGTGATCTTTCACTAAAAAATTTTCATTTTTCAAACGAATTGCTGAAATTTTTAACAGTCGATCAATCCGGAAGCAATTTTTCAGCAACGCGCAGTATTGCAGCTGTTCAAAGGTGCACCGTATTGAATACACTTTCCTTACGTAAGTTTAGTTGGACTTTAAAATTTATAACTCCTTCTGGAGGCTTCCTTCACACTTTCTGATAACTTTATATAGATTGTGATAAGGTAAGTTTCAAAATCATAAGTCAAATAATATTTGCTTGCCTGCAGTTTGCATTGTCATGCGCATAAAGAGGTCATAATTTTTCATATCACCTCGCCTCTTCGTTTGCATTGCAAAATTAAATTTTGAAATTTACGTCGCTTTACAATTATCTCCATTTAAGCAGTGGAAAAAAACATAATATTTTGCATCAAAATATTTGTCACATTTCAACTTTCGAAACGGCAAGGGTTAAAATAAAAACGTGTATGTCGCACGAGAATTTCTTATTTTGCAATTTTTCTCGACAAACTGATTCGAAGCATTTGAAAAATGCTACACTGCAATCTATTTCTGCAACCACCTTTAACATTTAAGGAATTCAAAACACTAGAATTTTATGGCTTCTTTATCCTTGCCATACTATCAATATCGCAGATTTCATAAAGCAGGAAATTCACGAATTCCGCAGAAAAGAACGAAGGCACTTTTCCTTAATATTCAAATGATCGAAAGAGGTGTCGTCAATCGAGTCAGCCGTTATGAATGCAGGAACTGTTCGAGCATTCTCAGAACGGCGTGAATAACGAGGCGGGAATCCAGAGTGCGGTCTATTTCTCGCGTCGACCGAGCCGACGCTCTGCCCTTTGAAATATCCGACGAACGAAAATGGCGAAAGCTTTCGGTATTGAACCGAAGCCAAGGGGAACTTGCTGCATCGCACGAAGTGTGCAGAGTTGCAAGCGCGCGGTAAACGAGAGGCGCATAGGGCAAAAAGTTTGTATAGCAAAACAACCGGCTCATACTTTGACTTTGCGAGCTTCGAGTCAAAAGAGTATGACGCTGGAAAATGAACCGCGCGACCCTGAAATTCACTCGCAGAGGCAGCGGGACTACTTTTAAAGCTGCGAATAAAAAGATGATCGATCTGGTTGTTCGGCCGCGCAATCTAATTTTTTTCGACTCGGGAAAATATTTTTCATGATAGGCGCACATATATGTAGATGAGTCGAAGCTTTATCAATCTAAAGTATAGATTATTTATATTCCTTATCGTCATTAATCACGCGGCAATAAAATTATTTGATAGGGGATATAAATTACCGCGCGTTGTAAATCGTTTTATGTAAATATTTTGATATTTTGCGCAAGTGCAATATTGATCATCCAGCTTGTAATCTTAAAAGAAAAGCCATCGCAAAAATCGAGCGAACACAACAATCAAAACCCCAGCTCGCAAAAGCACCTTTCCCACTCCTAAAAAACGAAGTGCAAAGCTACTCGAAACCGCGGCACGCCTCGCATCTCGATCCAGCGCATGAAAAGAGCCGCGCGGCTTCGCCGTCATCGTCGCCCATCCACGATCGCTAATGAGCAATTCCGAGGCTCCGGCGCGCAGCCGCGGGGAGCGAATCGCGCGCGCGGTGCAGAGGCGTGACGCGGAACGCGCGCCGCGAGGAAAACGCATTTTGACAAAGCGAGCGCAATTATTGCCCTGCGGTCTCTCTGCGTGCCGCGGGGTCCTTATTACGCGCGAGTCGACCGAAAAAATCGACCCCGACAAAGAGCTTTGCGTTGTACGCCGGCTGGTTTTGCGGCTGAGGTTTTTAATGCAGGTATAAGACTGAGACCTGGAGACGGGGTGGAAATTGCTAAAGTTCCGACGGTGGAATTAGTAATGCAGTTTGTTTTTTTTTTTTTTTTTTTTTTTTGGTAAAAGGAAAATGTAATTTTGAAAGTTAAAAACAAATTTTTACAGGTTAATGAAATATCACCGTCCTGAAGAAATGAGCATTTTTTTGTCGCAGCAATGGAATGTAATAAATGGCATCGACTTTTATAAAAAGTCAAACCGTAACTTTTTATTTTTATATCACAGACGCAGTTCGATCTTATAATCGATATTCGCTTTTTTCTTCGAATCCATGATCTGCTAAATGTAGAAAATCCGCGAACCTTTTTGCCGACTAAATGAAATCGTGCCACAGACGCACTTCGGCCGGTTCGCGAGCCAACGTCGCCAAGATTTAAAAGCAATAAAATCGAGCGAAGAGCATAAAATACGCGTTTGCATTCGATAATTCGACAGATCGCGCGTTAAATAATAGCTCGGATAAGAAAATAATTCGAGTTCGACTCGAAATAACAAGTTGGAAAAACATTAATTTGCGCCAGAAGTAAACGATGTCGAAAGTGAATGCACTCGAGCGTCAGGTAAACGAGCGCTGAATTTTCTTGCCGTTAGTTGCGGAGCTCTCTGACGTCAGCGGCGATTTTATGGCTTTATTCTCGTACCAGAAAAGAAATACCTCATCTGAAAATCGTCTAGCGGATCCAATTTTCCGAATGCCAGAACAATTCGCACTTTAAACAAGTTTACGCCCGCAATTAAGTATTCAACTATTACTATAAGAAGAAACATATCAACCTATACATAGAATTATTTTCAATTTATGCATTCCGCCGTTTATCGCGGCACGTTTTACTTAGTTTCATCCTGCCGGATAGCAATTTTTCTGATTCCTTTAATAATAAGCATTACTAAGCAAAAATTGAATTAAATTACCACTGACTCACAAAAGTGCCTCGTTAAACGTACCCCTCCTCGATGATTCAACTCCTATCACCATTACTCAACAATTACGCAGAGCAAAAAAAGCCGAAGCTCCTTCGGAAAAAGAGCGATTTGTCAATTAGGTCATCGTACAATTCGAGCGGCGCGCGAAATCGATTAATATTTTCGCGCGACACCTACTCCTCCCGCCGCGCGATAATGAGATACCACGCGTTCAACACCTCAAACACCGCGTACATAATTAAAACGTAACGATCGGCGCAAACATATACATATCGATCGGCGCAGATAAGAGCCGCGCGATTTCGCGCTCGCTGCGCCCGACATCCTCCCGCGTTATTGCCGGCTGGAATATATGGATGCTTGAGATTCCATTACGCGCGCTTATCGATCGGCTCGGCGGTTATCCGTCTGAGCGCGTCCCCTCTTTTTGTCGGGCTTTATCGAGGAGTGTGTAATGAAATTTTGCGCGCGAAAGTCTCGGTGTTTGTTGTAGCGGCTGCGAGACGCCGCGCGACGTGCGTAATCAGAATTTCCCCGAAATTTCGCCGCGATGAGTCTCTTGAAAAATATACGGAAGAGCTGCGGTCTTTCTGCTTAGCGTCTCGGCGGAATCCAGAGTTAGAATCTAACCGTTTTCGACTGAGAAGGCATTAATTTTAGAAATATAATGTTCTTCGTGTACTTATGGTTGTTATGTAAGGAAGTTTTCCTTTGTGCTGTTTGACGTTTACAGCAGATAAGAATAGACATCGCCATTGTACACTTGGCGATAAAATATTGGGATCGAATGTGTAATTTATCTACTACACACTTTATAGGTGGATAATATATACTTTCGATAGATAAAAACTTGAATTTGTTCTGTCTTAATACGTCATAGGTGGGTGTGAACGTATCAATTAAAGTTGATTACAAAAATTATTTTCAATTTAGTCTGAATTAAACAGCCGTTTGCCTAATCGAAATCTCATTGAAAGAAAGCGTATCGCTTTGATGAAGATAATCCCTTTTCCTCTTATTGTGCTGGAAATAATTAAATCATTCTACTATAAATAGTAATGATCCAGATTCATACGAAATGATTGAATTACTTAGGGAGAAATAAAACTATTTAGTTTTTCTTTTGTTACAAATAATTTACCGATGGTAAAATCTAGATATAAAAATTACGGAAAATTTGTCACTTTCTACATCCACGCGCCGAGATTGCTTCACAACGAATATTGTACAAATTTTACGTTGATCCTTTTCTCAATTGGTTATGCATTTGCTCACAGGGAAAAGTACGAGGCGATTATCGTCATTTTAAAAAAAAAAAATTTTCCGCGCTGACAAAGAATTACCCTGGGGCCAATAACTAATTCTCGGAAAAACAGCAATTATTATCGATGCCTTTAATGCACTGCCAGCTAACGATCAAATTGCAGCCGCACGAGCGTTAACCAACCAAATTACGACAAAACTCTTCGCAATCTCGAAACCGCCAATCATCTTATTTGCCGAAGCAAAGCAGCCGGCGTTAAAATTAAAAACCCACCATTAGCCATTTCAACGAGTGCAAACTCCCAGAAAACTGCTTAAAACAAAAAGCATCCCCCCCGCGTCCGATCGCCTTCGCCCGCCGCCGACTGACGCAGGCGTGTGCGTTACGAAAGCGGCTCACCGCGCGGCGGCCGGAAAGCGCTCAGGGGGAAGAGACGCCGACGACGTCTCGGCGCGGACACGGTCAACGTGCGCGAGCGCACGCGCCCGAGCCCGGGGTCTACGTGTGCGGAGTCACGTCCTCGCGGCCGCATTGCACCGCGTCCCTACCGGCCGGAGGGAGAGAGAGAGAGAGAGAGAGAGGGACACACCCCCTTTTATGACGCTGCCCGCCGGCGCGAGGAGCGTGTGCGAGTAATTGCTAATCGGCGGGGATTTCGGCGAAGGTATAGCGTAGTGCCGATCGCGCTGTGCGAGAGTTTCCGAGGGCGGCGGGAAGTAAGTTTCGTTGGCGGGTTGTTGGGTAAAAATGCGAATGCGTATGGCAAAATGTACGGATAATCGGATACTGCACCTATGGTGATGTATGATAATTAAATTCTCAATCGACGGCGAACCTCGGCAGAAGCGCGTACACCTGTACTACAGTCTAAACCAATATGTGCTCAATGAAATTTTCCCGCAAGGCCAAGAAAATAAAATTATCTAAGGTCTAAGACAACAGAGATTAAATTTATCTGCGAAAAGTCAACATAGCGTTTTGCGCACAGTTAGCATTCCAAAAAAAAAAGAGATTATATATTTTGTAATTTTTTTAAGGAGCCTTTTATTGTTCGTCAATCGGTTAAAAACAGTTAAACGCTTAAACTGACATCCGCGACAAAAGCCTTTCAAACTAGAACAATAAGAACCTACGATCGGGAAACAAAGAAAAACTCTCCGCAGGAACAAAGCAGCGATATTTCACCGGGGCATATTCATAGCCGCGCAAAGTAACTCCGCTCCAGCGAAGCTAAACCGCCGCTGTCAATAAGAAGTCCGACAGCACAAAGCCCCAGGACAAGCCCGACAATAGAACCATTAATTCCCAACCCCGATACCGCGGACTCGAAACTCGCCGCCAGCCGCTCTCCTCGCGCGTTCAAAGCGCGGCGAGAGATAGCCGCGCCGCGAGAAGCCGATACACCGACCGGTCCATTGACGTAATTAGGAGATCGAGTTTCGCGAGATAAAAAAAGAGAGAGAGAGAGAAAAAAAAGGCGGCCACCGCAGGCGGGGAGGTACCGCTGGCCTGTACACAGCGCGAGTTTTTGCACCTGGCACCGGCGAGTCTGCGAGGCAGAGACTCATTATCGATTGTTTATGGGTATTTAATTTACAAAACCGGTCGCTTCATTCATTCCCGCAGCGCGCGAGAGGCATAATTTATCCGAGCGGAACGTTAAATCATCGCGCGGCGGACAAAGGAGCCCGAAAGGATATGCGAGTCCTTTGAGAGAGAGGAGGCTCTCGATTAATGTCGATATAGCGACATTATTATTAGTTTTCGATTTTTTCGCTGATTTTAATTTTCGATAAAAAAAACTGGCTCGGTCGAGGAGGCCTATAACTGTTTTCGGAATCTGTTCGCGGAGCTTTGGAAGCGGCATTTCGAGGACTTCCGCTGTTGTATACCTCCATTTTGGAGGACTCGCATATAACTGCAGAGGTAAATTAGTCACGCGACGTAAAGTGCTAAGATCCACAAGCCGTTTGCCCCGTTAATGTATTTTTGCACAGAATAACGAAGTATACGCGACGTCGCGCTCGCAGGTACATGAAATCTCGGTAATCACAAATGAAATCTCGAAATTATCATTTTAAATTAGCCGCATATTACGTTAGTCCAACGACTTATCCAACGCTTTTTCCTCGACGGAAATATATCTGCATAAATTATCCAACATTGAGTAACAAGGAAAAATTGCTACTCCTCAACCCAATCCTCCTTGCTCGACCTTTTCTTTCGCGGCGACACTTTACCTCCCACGAAACTCGAAGCGCAAAAGCAAAGCCGCGCACCCGAGAATTATCCCGAGCGTAATAACAGAGCGTCTCCTCCCGCGGAAAAATAAAAAGGAGCGAGCGCGTTTCGTCATTCGCTCTCTGACGCAAAAGCCCTCGACGAAGCCACCTGAGCCGCGCTTCGTGGGCGCGATGCAAATTCCACGCTCCGAGGATCGATCGCAATTACATATACGCCTCCGCAAGTGTACGAGCTGACCCTCCCCGCCGTCGCGAGGAGGAATACATACATGTATCCTCCGTCTCCTGGCCCGCCGTTCGCGCGGACGGCGAGGGAGAAAGAGCGGAGAGATAAGGGAGCCGGCGCGCGATAACGATTGCCAGCCTTCGGAATTCGCGACGTATCGAGTTTCGGCCGTGTGCTTTTTCGCGACGTGGATCGCGGGAGAATTCGAGCCGAGCTCGAGAATTCGAGCGCGCGGCGATTGGGAAGAAAAGCGGTCCGACGACGGGAGCCGATTGACGTTGTGCCGAGTCTGTTGTTATTGCGATTAGGGAAGTAGGTTAAGCCGTTCATTTGACGTTTAACGTCTGGAGTGGGTGTACAATCTATAAACAAGTTTCGTCGCCGCGTGGCGAGTACATATTTTGATTGAACGACAGTGGCTTTGGTGTTTTTTTTGCAAGGTAATGAGCGGTTAAGTAGGTCGAGCTTTGTGCTTATTTAATTGCTGTTAAGGTGATCTGTCAAATGTGAACAATAGACGGAAACTATCAAAACTGGCTTATCTAATGCCTCGTGTCGTTATTATGAAAAACTTGATAATCTATTACGTGCGGCACTGTGATAATAATATTTAAAAGCTGGGTGCTTTACCGAAATTGATAAAATTTTATCGTAATTCCCAGAGGTGTGAACAATGTTAATTTGTATTCAGTTTAGATATTGAACAGGCGACACTTTATTTTTAAGGAGAAATCACAATTTTAACGAAGAGGAGCTGGGATAAAAGTCTGCTTTCATTTGAAACTGATTCATCCTTAATTATTTATAAACCACAAAGCACATTCGGCAAATAAACATTCTAAAGACCATTCGTAAGTAATGTTGACAATTTCTGTCCAATCAAATGAGATCGCACGCAAAAATAGCAAACGAGCCTCCTCGTCAAACTGCATCTCTCATAGAGTTGCATTACATTCTGTTGCAGCGAAACTTGGTTCAACCGCGTCGCGCCACTTTATTATATTCAACTAGACTCGTGTTTCACCGCCGCCAAAACAAAAACAAACTCGTCTGCTTTTCTACAATGTCCAATTGTTGATCGGCCCTCAAAAAAATGGGCGTAGATCTCTCGTTTATCCGACGCGCCAAACAGTCTAGAGCGAATATTCGGGCCGTGCTCTCGACTGCCAGGAATCGCCGCTACAATCGTCCACAGAAATCAAGCGACCCGTGAATTGAAAATAAATCGGCGCGCGGCTCTGGCGCGCAGCCAAAGTGCAGCATACCTATATCGCTCCACTTCTGGGCGAAGCACAAAGCCGTTTGCGTATTATTGTATTACCGACCCGAGAAACGATTGTTGAGGCGGTTCGGGAAATTTTAATTTCACTCGGAGGATGAAAATTATTTGGGCGCGAGGCTCTCGAAAATAAAATTCTTGCGCTATGTGCGCATTTCGTTTTTCTTGGAAGGAACGAGTATTTTCGGTGGATGCTTCACATCCCCCGGCTTTTTACTTGCAAAATAAGCAATCGCCAGGCAAAACAAACGATAACCGTGAATCAGTGCTGGTTCTTTCGTGTAGGTTTTGGTTTCATTTTTAGAATATTCGTATTAGCAATTATTCCGTTTTATTTCTTCTAGTTAGAAAAGTTAATTGATTATTAAAAGTGCTTTCGCTTATAAACCGTATTGCTTAAGACTTTTCTATCTATTTCTTAATTCAACTGCGGTGTAAGGACAATTATCGACAAATTTTATCAATTTGCTGATATCGAATTCCTCAAGGTTGATATAAGAGATTTAACGAGTTTGTTGTTAGAACTGCGTACGAGTTTGAAAGATATTTAGCCAATTCATCTTCAGCACCTAAAGTATAAAGTCAAGTATATAAATATTTGCATTGCACTAAAATATATTTATTTTATAAACTTACAGTAACATTAGGTGTTTGTCTAACAAATATCATATGATTTTCAACATCTGCATTTATATATATTACAATGGATGCTTGTAAAACAGTTGGATGATTTATCAGAACCTTTTTTAAAAATATGATAGTATCTCTTACATTAAAATGCATTGTGATATGATATTAGTCGTTCGTGGCGTGACTAATCAGCCATTATTCGATCATTATTTAGCCAATATTGGACCATTATTATTGTCATTATTGGATTATTATTCAGCCAATATTAAACCATTATTCGGGCAACATTACACGGAACAACCTCCTGGCGCTTCATCTTCTCCGGATACATAATACTTTAAATTGCAGCATCGGTTTCGTTTCATTTGCAATCATATATACCTTACGATTTCTTGAATGACAAAAGAAACAATGTTGCGATCTAATCTGGCTGCAAAATCTTACATTTTGTAAAATTCTTAAAATCCATTTTTATCAGTTCAATTTTTAGTAGATTACGTATAATAAATGCAAAACAAGCAATGCAGATATTTCTTTATGATTAAATGTTCGTTAAAGCAGTCTTTAAAAAAACTAATTCTCGATGCATTTCGCAAATCTATTAAAGACACTCTGCAATTTTAAATTTAAAAGGTTTGATAGAAAGCAATAAATATGTATCTTGGTTAAGTAAAAATGAAGTGCGTCACTGAATAATTAAATTTTTTAAGGTGTTGCAATTAAGAAAACTTTTAATCCCCGGCTGAAAAACTACATCCATTTAAAATTGAGTGGGAGGCATAAAATGCTTAAGTGCATTAATTAATTTGCATGAAAAAGCTGGCGCACTTGTATTTTAAACTTGCATGAGCTTTTAGCGAAGCGGTTGAATTATCAAGTGCTTCGCTCTAGAAATTTATATAACAAAGTTAACTTTAAAAATACCAATAACAAACCATTTTTTCAAAGCGATTTCAAAAATTCTCGCAAATTCGAATCTATCGCTCGAAAATATCCACCAACAATATAATCGAGGTAACGATATCGCAAAATAGCTTTTAAGAAAAAGCGTACAATTTCTCACAGCGGCTAGGCTCAATAATAAATCTCCGTTTTTCCCAGCTTATCCGTTGGCGTCACTCCGGAAATCGATTCCCGAATTTCTTCGAGCAAACAATATAGCACTTAATTATTTTTCTCCAAAAAATCCTCTCCCAGGGATTTTACGCCGCGAATCACGCGCGCGGCCATTCCCTATGAAACACCGCGGCCTTCGCTCGCTCCGCGCATCAAAACTGACCTAGCCCACTTCTCGAAACGGCAAAATAAGCCTCTCGCAAAACACCCGAAGCAAAACACGAGAGTTACTCAATCCCGTCTACCCGCGGAGTTATACGTTTCGACTGCCTCTGTTTTTTTTTCCTTTTTTTTTTCCTCGAGACGGTTGATCCAGCATCTCGGCGCTGATTCGTCGGGCCGAACCTTTTATCCTTTTTTCCGGATAATGGACGCAGATACAAATGCGAGCGGCGGATAGAGATTTTCTCATTGTCTAACGGCACGCGCGAGTGAACGGCGGGCGCGAACACCCACGTGACGAGTTTTTTTTTTCGCACGTGCTGCTGCGCCGAGCGGAGAAGTGAATGAGAGATCGTATATAGCGGGTTTTTGATCCGGACACAAAGATTCTTGCTTTCCCCCGCTTGATATATATGTACGTAGGCTTGACTCAGCGGGATCTTGTTCTATTGACTGGTGGAAGTTTGGGTTTACGGTGGAATGACTCGGTGAATTTCTCTCGGTGCGTACGAGGGATTTTTCGGATGTCTACTGCGCAGTTTTCGTTTTCAGATGGTTTCGGCCGGCAAATGTAGCTGCGTTTTCGTGCGATTCATGTATGGTTTTCGAAGAATCTGTCAGCACACTGCCAAAACGGTATCCTTGAGTGAGATGTATTCCGTAAGTCTGCAATTTAGTGAATTGCTTTGAATAATAAATTATCACCTCTTCGACTCCTCGAAGTTAATAATTGTTTAATATTCCACGCAAGAGATATATTACTGAATTATTTTTTAATTAACATTTGATTCATAATAACATTATCTGCCTCATGAAGTCACGCTGTTATTTCTCGTAATAATCCGGGACTTTAAATTTTCCACACAAAACATAACAAATATCGAAACGCAAAAATTGTGTTTACAAATTCCAGGGTACATTTCATAATTTCTAAAAGGTAAAAATATTGACTCATTAAAAAAAAAAAACAGAAATTCCAAAACTAATGACGCGCCGCCGCGTCCATTAAATTTCTCCCAGCTTTATGTACACCAAATGGAATTTTCAAAAAATCAAATAAACAATCCGAAAAGCACACGCAGCCTCAAAGCACGCATTCACATATAAATATAAATTACGCTAACAGTATCCTCCCAGACGCTGTTTGCGCATTCCCGGGGTCCTCGCGGCGAGTCGCGAAAACTCGCGACTCCTCTCGTCCCCTCGCCGGCATTACAATAATAAAAGAGCGCCGTTAGACGCGCGATAAGGCAGCTGCCGCGCACCGAGTAGCTGCACCGCGCGGTAAAAGGATCCGAGAGACGATCGTTATTACGCGCGCGCTGGCATTGCTCTCGATTTCGTGCCCGAGCGCTAATTGGCGCGTCGTCGCTGTGCGCAAGTGACAGCCTCCTCCTCCTCCCACTCTCTCGTTGCGCAATGGGGCCCCGGGAGATGGATTTGGTAAGGAGGATCGCGCAAGGCGTGGGTGCCGACTCGTCGCGCGTAATCGAAACTAACGGAAGCGTCGCGGCTGTAGGCTCTCGGCGTACGTCGCAGATCTTTATTAATCGCGCGCGCGCTCGTTATTATCGCGTTGGCGCGATTTACTTTGTTATTTTTTTTCTTCGCCAGAGAGAGAACTGGATTAATTGATCGGTATCGCGTTACCTCTAAACGACGTTGCAAAGTCGGGGAAATAGACTTAACGGCGAGTGTACAATCGCGAGTAAGCCCCGGTGGTAATCGCGGAATCGCGGCGGTAAAATGTGGGTAAGCAGCTTTCTAAGCGAATTTTGCATAAGCCTGCGAGCGGCGAGATCGTTTATTTTCGGCTTATGCAACCTACGACCGCCGCGCGGAACTCGTCGGGCTCCGAGGAAAATTATTTAGATTTTGCCGAGCTTTGGGCGCTGGGAATTTAATTGGACTTTCTAAGCGGGCAGTCGGCGCGTCGCTGGGAATTTGGTTTTTTCTCGCTTATTTTTCCGATTACCGTGTCGTAAACCTTACACTTAACGCTGCGTTTAAAGCACGGTTATTGCGTGCTTTGCAAATTCTTAAAGCGCGTAATTACAGCTATTCGAGGCGATTTCACGTTAGTTATGTGGGAAGGACGCAAAGACTTTAATTCAGAGTGGTAATCAACTTATTAAATTCTTTACACTGTACTTTCGACAAAGAAAATTAAAAACATTGACTTCGACACTCTGCTTAATTTTCGTATACTGATTTTTTACGGTCGCTTTTACATTGTTTGCTAACCAGCTGAGAATGAAGAAAATAAGTGCTTCGATCGTAAAAAATGTCTAATCATGGATAATACACGTGTACATACATACATAAAACTTGTAGTAAGTAATCGATAATTGAAGGCCAAATAACTTATTACAATATAGTAAATAAAAAGTAAATCTTGCTTTTTTCACAATCTACTGTAACTAAAAATAGAGGCGAGAAAATCGATATATAATAATAGGATTTAATTAAAACGCAGGAAAGTTATAAAATGTTGGTAATTTATTGCTGCAAAACTAGTTCTGTAAAAACTCGTTGCAGTTCAAAGTTTCCTAAAAATAAACCCCGCCAATTTATAATACTTATATAATAAAGTATTGCAAATACTGTTATTTAAATTCATCAAATTTTCATAAAACATGCTAATATCCGCTGAAAGCCAATTGAAATATTAATTTTACATTTCCATTCTGATTGCACATACGTGAGAACAACTTTTAGAGATACCTAGTTATCGATCTATTCATTAATTATTAGTTATCTTTGTAATGTAACTCTATTATAATGAGCTTTTACAAAGCCTTCATTTTCGTATGTAATAAAGCGAACCAAACGCATTGACGGGTTATTTTTAACTTCATTATTTAATGAATGCCTCATAGAAATCATCGAACATAGTGGTATCACTATGACGTCAAGCCCAAGTTCGATAGAACCTCGATAAACGCTTTCGTCCTATATTAGTAAGACAAGAGCTCGTATTTCTAATGACTGTTAAATTGAAAGTGAAAAAAATCCACGTTTCAGGCATTTATTTCTTATGACGCGACGAAGAAATATATCCTGGCGGAAATGAATGCTTTATTCTCGCTTACTTCGACTGGCAAAGTTTCGTAATATGCAGTTAAAATTGCCCAAAGCGTGTCGCGGTCTTATTTAGTTTGATAAAATTTTCGTCAGCATCCGCCAATCTCTTGAACGCGCAACGTCACCGAAGCAACGCTCTCGAGTTTACAAAACTCAGCCGTCAACAAAAGCCTAATCACGACGTTGCATTACAATTGAAACTGCAAACCGCGCAAACAAGCCAAACCCGCGCGGTGGCGCGCCAACTGTCACAATCGTCTCCCTAAGCGAGAAATCGGCCCAAAGCTCAAAGTCCCTCCTCTCTCTCAGCTGCTCCTTCGCCTCGTCTCTGCCCTTATCAACTCTCTTCCTTCTCTCGGTGCAGCGTTCCGCTCTCGCGCATCGCGTCTCTCGCGGCGCTGCTCGGCGCTGCGACGGCGCGCCGTGGAAGGGATAGAGAGCGAGGGAGAGAGAGAGAGCGCCGGCCGCGCTTAGCGAGGCAATAAAAGAAGGTAAGAGCTGGCGGGGAGGCTCAGTGTACCGTTCGATACCAGGACAGAGCGCATCGCGTGCCCGGCGCTCCTGCCTTTTTATTTTTCCTTCACTCTGCCGAGAGCCTGCGTAAATAAAGCCCACGCAAGCGCGCAGCGAAACTATGAGCGCGCGAGTAGTGTGAGAGTATATACAGTGTGCCGAGAGAGGGATATACGTAATATATCACCCAGTGTCCAGGCTGATATATACATCGGCTGCGAGAGAGAGAGAGAGAGAGAGAGTACGCAGGAGGCCCCGCGTCTCGATACACGAACGAGCGAGAATGTCCAGTAGCGTGTGTCACGCTCCTCTGCCTGCCAGGATGGAAGCCTTCACCACGAGGATCTGCCTTAGGGCCGTCGACCAGTACGAGCGACTGCTCCAGTCGCACTTTAACAAGGTAAGAATATACATCTGCTTCTGCCGCGCCGCGTCGAGTGTTCGATATAAAGGGTGTGGGTCGAGGAGAGGCGGCTGGTCAAGGATTCACGCGAGAGAGCTGCCTCCGCTTCTGTAAATATTGCGCAACTGCCTGCAGTCGACGGCGACTCTCTTCTCCGCTTTCGACTCTTCGCGCTCTATACCCAGCTGCAAGCGCGTGCACGTGCGTCGAGCCCTATTTTTTAACAGCGTCTGACCACGAAGGGTAGACACCGGCGTAGAGAGACGTAGCAACGCGTGGCGTCGCGACGCTCGTCTCCTCTCCTCGCCTCGGCGTGTGCTCATTGATTTTTGGCCGCCTTTGCGCGCGCGCCAGCCAAAGAGGCAACGCGAGCAAACCGGGGGCCGCGACGACAAGCAGTCGCGAGACCGCCTGACCGCGCGCGCCGAGACGCGCACACGTTTCTCCGCATTTGTTGTCGGCTGCACGCGCGATTGTTAACACATGAGACTCTTTCGCCGCCGAGCCTCGAGACTGCAGGTATTTCTGGCTTACGCCGTGGGGAGGAGGGACTGAGTAAACGTTGACGATCGCTGTTTGCTTTGCTTAATGTAAAATACCCGCCGCTTCCTCTCTCCCTCTCTCTCTCCCGTTTATACTTTGCTCTCCGTCGCAAATTGAAGAGAGCCGCGTCTGCTTTTACTCTCGAGGAATCGAGCCTCCGTCCGAACTTTCTAAACAATCCGAGCTCCCCGAGCTTCGAAATCGCCGCGAGAAAAGGCCCGGATTTCAAAATCAGTTTCGTCCTCGCTCCAGCACCTGCCTCTTTAACTGCACGGCTCTCGTGCGTCAGTGCGTCGCCCGCGCGAGAAAGTTGTAAGCGGCGCGAGGACAACGCCCCGAGAAGAAGAGGAGGCAAGCCGCAGCTGCGCTTCTAAAACTCTCGAGAGAATCGCCGTCGATTGTATCTGCGCGCGACGCGCTCCTCTCGCTTCCAATCTACGCTTTACCCGTGTGCCAAAGGCCGTATCTTTTCTAAAGCGGGAAAGCTTTCAACCGCCGCGAGGCTCCGATCGTTATCTGGACGGCGGCCGATTCGGTGTATAGCGGTGCTTTATCGCGAGAGATACGCGCTCGAGATAAGCGGGGAAGGAAGGAATTCTGCGTCGGCCTTACCGCCGAGTAAATCACTACGGGACTGGAAATTCTCGGCGCAGAAGCTCGAAAGCAGCCGTTGTATACTTATTAGCAGCTTAGCTCGACCGAGCGCATAATAAATTAACTCCTTTCGTCGAGCGAGATTCGCCGACGCATCCGGTGGTTTATACCACCGCGACCTCGCGGAGCTTGAAGATTTCGAGCAGCCCTCGACGTTTATTGCGATCATCGGCGCCGCGCGCGAGATTTACACCCCGCGGGCGGCGAATTACGCGGGAGGGCCGAAAAATTACGAAATTAACAGCGGCTCGCGCGCAGCGCCGCCTCGTAAACAAGATCGAAAGCAGAGGCTATAAATTATTCGCAAGCACCCACTTGCAGACTCGGGCGGAGCTTTCAATTACGCAGGCAGTTTACCGCCACACACTGAGAAAAACATCAAAAGAAAAGTTACTATGTTTTGTGGTAACCGAAGGACAGACTCAAATTATGGCCAATTTTTACCATAATAATAGAAAAAATTAATATTTTGAATACAAAAATTATTATGACTGTTTTAAAAATTACTATGTGACATAGTAATTTTTTTTATTATTATGGTAAAAATTGGCCATAATTTGAGTCTGTCCTTCGGTTACCACAAAACATAGTAATTTTTCTTTTGATGTTTTTCTCAGTGTAGTAATTAGAAAAGTGAAAATTTTGCGGTTGAAGTATTTGATTTGGTTAAATATTAAAAAGGCATTTAAAGATTTAATCGTATAAATTGTATATAATAATATAATGTTTATCGGTTTTCGAAGGGTTTTAAAAGCACTTTAAAGAGCAAAACTCGAGGACAGCGCGATTAAGTAAGTTTTTTGTTCTCGAATGTTTCGAATTCAAATGGCCAATAGAAGAATCCTTTTGACGCCGGAAGCATCGGAGACGAGGAAAACTTTGCAATTAAAGTCCGCCTGCAGAATTTAAGGCCTTAATCGACAACAAGCAAAGCAATTAGCGATCCGTAAATTGAGCACTCCATAACATTTTTACAAACTTCGTTAGAGCGATTTTTCATTAATCACCCTTTATTTGCTCATTTTCCTCAAAAATGTCCCGTGCAATTACCAAAAAAACATTTGCTCTGCAAGTGCGACGCAGCGCAAATAGTCCAAGCGATAGTTTTCATTGTACGAGTAACGTCGATTTGATTCATATAAAAAGCCGATCATATAAATCCGATTAGCCGGAGAAATTTATTTTGACAGCAGCACGTGACCCAACAAAAACGTTTCTACCCTTAATCTACTTAGCACCTGCACCTGCTCCCGAGCAGATGGACTTGGAAATCGACTCGTCCTGCAGTTTTAGAAAAGATTTTCATGAAGTTGCGGCGCCGGGATAAAAGAATGAATAATTTAGCAGATGAGGGGATGCTTTTAAAAAATACAAATAGCTTTCCTTTATACAGAGACGACTTGTATGAATTTTATTTTCAGCCGTGCAATTCCTTTGAAATTAATTCGCCGCCTCGTGTCGTCTTTTTTTAATTAATTTCTTCTTTACATAGATAATTGTTAGCGTATTAACAAGATATTTATTGAAAAATAGTCGAAGTTCAATTTGAATGGAATAGTTGATTATCAAAACAATAAAAGACAAATGAATGCTTCAATATTGCCGTTGAACGGCTGACTAGATAACCCACTGACGTGCTTTTATTAGACTTGTCAGTGGTAATGAAAATGTTAAGGTGACCTTGATTAACTATAACAAGTACAAACATTGTGTTACTCCTTCTCTGTGACATGCTGATAAACTGCAACAGTTTTATAGCTGATAAGCGCGCATTTTGCTTTTCGCTCAAAGATACCACTAGTTTCGCGCCACAAAGTGATTCAGTTATGCAATTACGCAATTTAAAATAATAAAAATTGTATGCTCGCATTTTATTGAAAATACATTTTTATACGTCAAATTATTAGAATCGTTTAATCGAAAGGGTATTTATGAAACCATTCCTTAAAATTATTCAATTCGAACAGCTAGATAATCAAAATCCTACGTGCATTCTGATGCAACATTGTGTCTCTTTGAAAAAAGACATTAATAGAAGATCAAACATGTCATATTAATTGAATATACTGAATATTAATCTGCATAAAACTTAAGCATTCATTGTATATGCTTTGAAGTGAAAATTCCGGAGCGACGGAAAATCACTTTAAATATTTAATGTTCCAGATAATAAAGTGAGAATCTTGTTTTATGTTAGAGAAAAAACTTTTACTGCAGATAGTTTGGTAAATACACATGTTTTAACAAGATTTTTAGATTAGTTGGTTGAAATAAAATATAAATTATTTTCCGTTCAAATTATGCTGCCTTATCCAATATTAGACTTGCTACTTAACCAGAATAAAAATTATAAACTTTACATGCATTTCAGTTGTAAAAAGCCGACGTGATTTGCTTTGATATTTAAGTTAATCTTAGGAAGCGATAAATATTTTCCCCGAATCAATAGCAGCAATTTGCGTGATTCCCTCTTTCGATCTTAGTCACCGTCTAATTATAAAACGCAATTTTCTCGTTTACCGAAAAATCGTTTAAGATTCCGCTATCCTCATAAAGTTCGAATAAACAATTCTACAGAAATTTCCCGAAAATTAAAAGAAAGAGTTATGACGACAGATCCGGGCTGACAATTCGAAATTTCGGAGGCAGAGCATCATCAGCCGAAATCGATGCGAGAGAGCAAACAATTATCCGCTACCGACCACACAGATGCCATGATTGAAATTAATGATACGCCCGCGATGTTTCCACAAAAGGCGCGCATCGTCCCGTTTACCGCAACGCGAATTCATCACGGAATCTTGGCTGCTCGTCCCCGGAATCGGGGACCCCCCTCCTGCTCTAATGACCCCTGATCCCCATGACAAATCGCCGGCCGCACAATGCCGCAGCTTCATGAACTAATATCTCCATAATTTAGCGCTCGGGCGCGACCCCACTTGTTAAGCGCGATACGTACGTGCACGGACACACGCGCCGGGAATCCCGGTTCCATCCCCCGTCCCCCTCCGCGCGCGCTAAACAGCGCCGGGATGACCTGTTATGCCGCGCGCAAAGTCAAATATTAAGCCCCCGCGCCGCGTCCGTGGGCGTCATTGTGCGACGGGATTCGCGGGGAAATTTTCACGACAAACAGCCGTAAAAGTTTTTCAATGGGCCGCGCATTTTGTAATAATGTGTATGCGGTTCGGGATGGGATACTGATAAATATTGATTCTGATAATTATTGAGGGGGGCCTGGGCGAGTCGATGACAAAAGCCGAGGCGATTTATTATCTTCGGGCGCATTGTGCAGGAGGTAATCCGTTTCGTATAAATTGAATCTTCGCTGTTAATATCGAGGTAAATACGATGCGCTCGTCGATTAATATTATTGAGATTTTCCATTATAAAAGCTTTCGGAGCTCGCTCGCATCGTTCGATATATTGAAATTTTCGATAAATATAAATAATCACCGTTGCGAGGGTTTTCTACAAAATATTGTTTAAAATATCTGTTGTTCTGTTTGGTGTTCGTCGCTTTATTCGGCGTGTATTTGGAGCTTATGAATATTGACGGACAGACATAATCAAACATTAGTTTCCAAATGAACATGATTTGCGTTTCCCAAATCAAGCCAGATTGAAAATGTATTACGCGTGCAAAGTGTAATGAATGGAAAATAAGCGATAAAATTGATCTTTGACATTAAAATGATTATTGCAATAATTTTTAATACTCTACGAGACAATTGAAAAAGATTTCAAGCCGAGAACGCATAGAAAAGACAGGCTTTCCAAAAAGTTTCTTCCGCCCGTATTTTCCGGCAGCATCTTCATTTCCTTTAAAAGAAAAGTAACAATTGTTTTGCTTTACTGCGTCAACTTTTTTCTTCCCGAGACGAAGTCCAATCTCCGGCGGGCTTTCGGAAGCTATATCGACGGATACCCCAATCAACGGGAATCCACAAAGGGTCGAGAACCCTGAAAGACATCGAGTTGCCTCGGCGAATAACAACCTCCCTTCTTCTCGTCCTATCTGGCGTCCCAGCCCGGTTTTCCCTCATAGGTCGCCAGCTTTCTTTCCCTCTCACCCTCTCTCTTTCTCTCTCTCTCCTCGGGGCACTTGGCGAAATCCGATGCGCGAGTATATACTATATCCGATATCTCCGATTTTCATTTCGAAGCGTTCGATCGCCTCAGCAGCGGCAGCGACAGCCGTCGCGTCAATTCTCGTCTGCGGCGCAATATATAATCGCGAGAAGGAGCGGCGAGGAGATTTCGAGATGTCGGCTGTTACGTACACACAGACGTATATATATCATACGCGAGGCGAGGGAATCCTGACTCTGCTTTACGAGGCGCGGTCGAAAGTGCCTTTGGAAGTATTCGCGCCGCTACAGAGAGAGAGAGAGAGAGAGAGAGAGACACTGGAGGAAGAATAGAGCAAATGAAGCCTCCTAAATTTCAACACCCTCTTTACGAGAGCGTTTTCTCTCTTTTCCACCCCGTCATCATTATCCTCGCGGCTAAACGTAGTAGTCACCCATCCCTACCCCCCTCCCGGCTTTTCCTCTCTTTACCACCTACAGGGGCGCGCGCGCTTCCCTCCTCTATCTCTCTCTCTCTCTCTCTCTCTCTCTCTCTCTCTCTCTCTATCTGTTTTCGTACCCCTTTCTCCGTCTCTCTCTTTTCGCAAAATACACCCCTTTCTCTCCGGCTTCTGCTAGGTTACCCCTTCCCGGGCGCGCTCTCCGTCTATCTCTCCGGAATAACCTGCTGAAACACGGGGCTGAAAGAGGGACGGATAGAGAGTAGCTCGCTCGGCGGCGATGACGCGAAATCGGCCTGGGCCAATGAACTGGCTGCTACGAGGGGTGTCGGGGGGCTAGCTTTGGGGCGTGGCTAACGTAGGGTAAGAGAGAGAGAGAGAGAGAGAATGAGAAGGTGAGCGGGGGGGTATAGGTATACAGCGGGAGCGAAGCGTGCCCCGGGGTGTAATGG